>JAHBCN010026052.1:0-10938 GCA_019359885.1 Listronotus oregonensis | reverse complement strand
CCGGACAACCCGTATAGTCTAAGATCCATATTAGAGACGACCTTTATCCATCTGCCAACCGAATGAAAACTATTTTTTATCAAATATAATTGTCTGTTTTTCAGAAATGATGTTAACTATTTTACATCTTTTTTACGTAAAGTGTTCTTATCAAATGTATATTTTAGGGTTAGGGGGATCGCGAATCGGTTGTCTAAAAAATGATGGTCAAGGCTATGAAGAATTAAAGGAAAATTAAAAATTTTTTGATGCCTCTTGTATATTGTTAGTCCTTATTTTTTTGTTCTAAGTAGCAGTACAAACATACCATTTTTTTAAATAATTGAGTCTTAATATAGAAAAAAAAGTGGTATATTAGTACTGCCATGTGGAATAAAAAAATAGGATTTGACATTATACAAGGAATATCAAAATTTTGTTATTATTTTTTTTAATAATTATAGTATATTTGATAAAAAAATAATTTCTGTCCGGTTGGCAGATGGATGAAGGTCGCCTCTAATTCGACTCCCGTACTAATATATTTACCTACTTCTTGTTTGATATATTTTTTATCTAATTCTTTTTCTACTTCTTCTTCTTTTTCTTCTTGTTCCACCCTGGGAGCCGTCTTGATTTACTACCGGAGGCAGCGCAGCTTCTTGGGCTTTTTGTGCCTAATCTTCCATTATCTTTTATACAAATCCTCCTATTAGTCTCGTTCCTTCTACAAGTCTGTATAACCCCGAGACTGGTTGGTGGATATATTTCTGTGGGCTCATTTCGGGTTATCTAAATAATGTCTGTCTTTTGTGATTAAATGCTTCAGATTCGCACAGGACATGGTAGACTATTTCTTCCCCCCTCGTCGCACATTCTGCAACTTGGGTCTCAATTGTATGAGACATCTTGTGTAGGTGTCCTTTTAGGTTATCGTGTCCTGTTAGCAACCCTTATGTTATGCAAAGCTATTCCTACTTTGTCTGAGTAGTTCTTCCTTCGTTCTTTTGGATAGACCCCTTATGAAGCTTTTTCCATGTCCAATTCTACTGAAGTTTTTCCAGTATTCCTCGTGTTTGTTTCACTTCAATGCTCTTAATAGCAGGTTTAATATAATTTAATCTTTTTTTATATTGGCCAATAATTTTTTGCCATTTTTGTTTAAATCTGTATTCAGGAGAATGAAAGACCCGAGAGCTTGTCGTTGAGAGAAGTGCGTTGTCTCGTGTTGTCCCGAGCCTTTAAATAAAAAAAAAATCAGTCTTTCGTCTTGACAAAACGAGACGAGATGAAATCACCATAACAGACGCTAAATTTGGTGGTACTAAAGCTAGATTGGGAGTCAGTAGCAATAGTACTAAAGCTCATAGACTTATTAAAATATGTAAAAAATATACATTAATATTATAAATATTTTAAAAATAAATAGTTAGTTATGTGGCCTTTTACTTACTCTGATCATTTTGCAATTTACATATTTAAGATTGGTCTCATTTCTTATCCATTGTTTTGAAAATAAAAACAAGTCGTTTGTTTATTTGGTTGTAACGATATTGATTTGTTCTATATGCTAGAGGGTGTATATCGTCAAAGGTATAATCAGTGTCGTACTTATATACTACAATACAGTCTTATTGATATTTTATACTAAATAAAATTAAATTACAGACCCCACTTCTTACATGGTTCTAAGAATTCCTTTTTGCAATGTCGCTCAAAAATAAGACTCAAATTTAGGCAAATCTCCTTACCCCAACTTTAAAATTTCAAACGATATTACCTCTTATGTAATATCCTAGATTAAGGTCTCCTTGAGTAGTATCTATCTGCACAAGATTTTTTTCTATTTATTTCAGGGGAATAAAAACATAATTTAAGTAAATCAAACTGTATTTGTCGTTGTGTTGGATTAGATGGTCAAAATGCATTCAATTTTGTTATGACCTTTTGAAACACTTCTTAAGGACATGGATCTGCATTTATTTCAAAGTTTTAAACGGTTGCAATTCGGAATGTGTAAAAAATAATAAAAATATTAGTTGATATTGCCAACCTTAATGGTGACATTTACTTGGAAATGTTAAACACCACTATTTAACCTCTCATTCCCAACCGCTATGTTCACACATCGTCGTTGTGTTTGGGCACAGTAGGATCTTTTGGAACATGCGTGTGGTACGGGATCCGAAGCTAAGATGAACACAAGGCTTTAACTCAAGGTGTTAGCATACCGTGCTGATGAGTGAATGCCATTCTGTGCCTTAAACAGATGTCTCCAACGGTGCCTTTGAGATACAGGGCGACCTCTCAGAGTATCTAGCCTTACTGCGGTAATGCGGGGCTCTGCCGTGGTGGACTATTACTTCCCTAGCTCCAAACATAGGAAAAAAGTGACAAAGGTGCGCTGACCGAAACGGATAAATCCGTTTCGAGAGGTGCCAATCAAGGTCACAAGCAGACAAAGGTGCGCCGACCGAAACGGGTGAATCCGTTTCGTAAGGTGTCCCTGAAGTCACCAGCGCCTGGTTCACGGGGAAGGACTAATCCATTCCGAACAAACAGGTGCTTAGGAAGGGTTCTCTAAATCCAAACAGAAGGCGGACAAAACCGCCTTTATAGGAAAAAGAGTTCCCTGGCTTTAAACAGAAAGCAGATAGGACCGTTTTCATAGGATAAGGCCGGAGATGCGGCCTCAGAAAGAACATCTGGTTCCTGTAACAAGGCCCTGGTAGCTACCCACGTCACTAGCCCGGGAGAGGAGGGCATGATGGATCTAATCGTCTGCTCGTCATACTCTCCAGGAGACAGGGTCACCAGAACACATCAGAACACATGGTGCTCGTGTCCGGTAGCGACACGAGTAAGAGGAGATGTAAAAACTCTTTCCCAATCTGGTATCGGATTCATTAGAAGTCCGATCCTATTGGGAGAAATATAAAAAGGTGTGAGCCACAATAGACCGATCGGTCGCAGTGGAGGGCGTAAAAAGTCCCCTCACTGTAAACCTACCCCTACCCTAACCTCTCATTGTTTAGGAACTAGAAAATCAGCCCAATATGAATGGAAACAGGAACCTAAATAAAAATTTAATACATTTTCAACAAGATGGACTACTATGTTTTTTTTTGTCAAGCAATTAAGAATGACGCTTTTCCCGGTCAGTGGTTCGGACGGAAAGGACTATAGAAATAAATTATACTTTTATTTAGAACAAAATGGAATATATTTTGAGCATCTAATCAAATCAAACAGCATTTTAATATATTTCAGTTAGTTTAACCGAATTATGTTTTTTTATTAAATAAAAGAAAAATTTTGGTACAAATACTACCACAATAAGAGCTCTCAGTTGAGGTACCGGAAAGGAGTTATATCATTTAAAATTTAAGCTTAAGATGTGGGGCCTGTTGGGGGTGACTCACCCCTTGATTTAAGTATAGTGGTTTTAGTCCCTCCTACTTATATACCATTTGTGTCAAATAACAATTTTTTAGATATTTTATTCTTCGAGATTAAACATTTTTAAATTGACACCATGTATATTTCTTGAACATCCTGCTGATAGTGTTGCCATTTACACTCAACAGTTTTAAAATATTGTAAACGTCTTGGGTATTTAAATTTATAAATGAAGATGTTTGTTTTGTTACGTTTTTAAATATTACAGCAACCTTAAGTATGCATTTTTTTGCAATGTGCAATGATTCTTAAGAATTTTTGTTTTGAAGAGAGGTTTATAACGCGAAAATCTGTAAATTAAGTATTTTATTCTTTAAATGAGTTTGTTAATCATAGGTTTTAACATTTTTGTGTGTATGTGTTTCATTCTTTGCAATTAATTCTATTATTCATTAATATATTGTATTGTATATCTTTTATATGACGTGTGTAAACAAAAAATGTTTTTGTAGTAACATGAATAAACAATTTCATTTCATTTCATTTCATTTCATTCATTTCATTTATTTTTTATGTTTTTTGCAGTTTCTCGTCAAGTTTCTGATGAAAGCTATTTATACCAAAACATCACTTTTGAACATTAAAATTAACACCATGTGATTTTTTTAAAATTTAACAGTTGTTTTGTAGCATGAAATTTTCTATCCTACGAAAAGCACATTTTTTACGCCTAAGTAAACACAGTAAAAGTAAGAATAAAAATTGGCTTAAAACAAACCTGAAAGAATATTGAAGTCTGCAAGAAGTTTGTCCCAAAAATGTTTTGTTTATACATTCTAAATGTGTCTTAAACCAAGGCATTCCATAAAGGTGCCTACTGTAAAATAAAGCGAGTTAAAAAATCACAAACAAACGTTCGGTATGATGTTAAAGACTGAAAAAGAAAAGATAAACACCTATTTGTGTACAATATTTTATTAATTTTATTAACTTAGTATTGAAGACACTTAATTTATACACGTATTGATACGTCTGAGCATTGATCTAATGAGTTGATCTATGTTCTCGTGGGTTCACCGCACCTCTGGCCCTTCTCTAAGTGCTGCAAAAGAATAAGGGTGCTAATTCAACAATCTGTGACCTACGTCATCCCACACATGTTCGACCGGAGAAAGGTCAGGCGATCTGGAGGGCCGTGGTAACAGGTTATTGTGGTGTTGTGAAGACTGCGGTAACTCTGTACACATGTAGTCTGGAGATGTCTTAATCAAAAAAAGTGTTTTCGATCGTCTCAAAATATAGAAGAAGATGTGGTCTCCTACTTCTGAAATGAAGCAAAGGTCGTCATGTTACCTCTAATAAAGACTAGAGATATAGTGTATGTGTATCATATCAAATGCTCGATTGTGTGTTTAACCACGTCGCCTTCTTACCACTGTTTGGTCATAATGCAAAGATTACCTGGTTCCCTTTTCAATCCTACAGAAGTATATCTGCATCCATTTAGTCAATTGCAATACTCAGAAAACAAATCCTCTAATTTCTTATCTTAAAGGTGCCAAACCAAAGGTTTGACAAATAAAAAAATAATATTTTTTTATTTGTCAAACCTTTGGTATAATAAACAGTACAAGGTGGGCATATAAGCGAGGTAAGCGGCTGTATCTCAGGACCTGTACATCTGACAACAATGGATTTTTTTTTATTATTATAAAAGTGACCATGAGAAAATTCTGGAAATTATTTTCAAGTTCCGTATTTCACCGCTAGAGGGCGTAACTAAAAATTAAATAAGGAAGACGGTTTTTTTCCGAAAACCCTTATATTAGCCTATATTTTTGATAATACTGTTAGAAAGCCTAGAAAATTCTCTATTATTTTGGATTGAGGCTCATTGGCGTACGACCGTTAGTAGGTGTGGCGGAAGCTCTTGAAAGTGTAATCATTAAAATTGGTGTAAATTTTAAACCACATATTCGATTTCAGCAAATTAAAATTTATTTGCAAGATAAATAGGGCTGTTTTAAATATCCCTTCTCCTTATCGCTCTACAGTTCCCAATAAAAGAGCTAGAGGGCGCAATTCGTAATAATTTCACTTTTTTTCATTTTACTGCAAAAATTTAAATCGAACGGTATATTTTTGACATCATATTTAAAAAGTAGATAAAATCTGCAAAAATATTGTGAAAACCCGACGTTAAGGTTTTTTTTTTACGCGCAGAGTCAAAACTTATGTACCGCCATCTAGCGTCCGGCCCTAGAATGTCTAATTAACGTATGGTAGGCGGCAAAAAAAAAAGAAATTTTCAAATAATATTTTTTGAAACGTCAATTATTTATTAGATGTTTTTAATTAGTGTCAATTTAGTATCTAAAAATTTTTTGCGCGATTTTTTTGTAAAATGCCTCTTACAAATGATGAAGCTCTTGATATGATTGCGGTTTTCTTCGAGTGCTTTCAAAATGCAGCAATAGCTGAAAGACAGTATGCCATTCGGTATCCAGATCGCCGTCATTATGGCAGAAGAGTATTTCCACGCTTGGTACAGCGACTACGCGATACTGGGAGTTTTAGTCGGCCCAGATTTAGAAGGCGTCGCACTACTGGAAGAACGGAAGAAAACATTATTAATGTGTTGTCCCGCATAGAATTTAATAAGCATATTGGAACTCGGGTGTTATCTTTAGATTTGGGAATAACTCGAACTACTGTTCGAAATATACTAAAAGACCACAAGTAAGTAATTGCATTAGCGAACCTTTTTAATATACATTTTTAATATAATTTACTCCTTGAATATAATAGGTATTTCTTTTTATTTTAAGGCTACACCCCTACCATATAATCCTACACCAAGCCTTAAACAAACATGATTTTGAGCGCAGAATTGATTTTTGTGATGATTCGCAAAAACAGCCATTTTTTGTCACAGATTCTGTGGACCGATGAAGCTACTTTTAGTAGCGATGGTCGAGTTAACATGCATAATATGCATTATTGGTCGGCTGAAAATTCCCACTGGATGCGAGAAGTCCAGCACCAAGGCCGCTGGAGTGTAAACGTGTGGTGTGGCATTATCGGAACGAAAATTATTGGTCCTTTTTTTTGATGGCACATTAACCGGTAATATTTTTTTGGATTTTTTAATAAATGCTTTGCTCATTTTAATGGAAGATTTGACATTGGAAGTGAGACGGACCATGTATTTCCAATTGGACGGGTGTCCAGCACATTTTTCCCGTTTCGTGCGGGATCATATTAATAATTATTTTCAAGGGCGCTGGATCGGAAGGGGAAGTCTATTTCCTTGGCCGGCCAGGTCACCTGATTTAACATGCCTCGACTTTTACTTATGGGGTCGTTTAAAAGATATTTTGTACCAAACTCCACCCACAACTAGACAAAACTTTAATTCGCTATAAGTTTAAAACGAGCAAAGATATCATCGCCGGGTTTTCACAATATTTTTGCAAATTTTATCTACTTTTTAAATATGATGTCAAAAATATACCGTTCGATTTAAATTTTTGCAGCAAAATGAAAAAATAACTGGAATTATTACGAATTGCGCCCTCTAGCCTTTTTATTGCGAACTGTAGAGCGATAAGGAGAACGGATATTTAAAACAGCCTTATTTATCTTGCAAACAAATTTTAATTTGCTGAAATCGAATAAGTGGTTTAAAATTTACACCGATTTTAATGATTACACTTTCAAGAGCTTCCCCCACCCCTACTATCGGTCGTACGCCAATGAGCCTTAATCCAAAATAATAGAGAATTTTCTATGCTTTCTAAAAGTATTATCAAAAATATAGGCTAATATGTGGGTTTTCGGAAAAAAATACGTTTTCCTTATTTAATTTTTAGTTACGCCCTCTAGCGATGGAATACGGAACTTGAAAATAATTTCCAGAATTTTCTCATGGCCACTTTTATAATAATAAAAAAAATTCCATTGTTGTCAGATGTACAGGTCCTGAGATACAGCCGCTTACCTCGCTTATATGCCCATCCTGTACATGAAGCTAAATATTTAATTATGTTTATTACGCTGGTTAAATATAATTAAAATAAGATTATAAATACGGAGTGATTATCTTGCTTTGGCACTTAGTATACTTCTCTTTATAACAAAAAAATAAAAAATATATATTTATTTAGGGAAATTTCGTGTCCATATTCACTTAAATTTTTAATTCTGTTTAGTTTTTAGATATAGCAATAAACAAAATTAAAAAATACATGCGTCTTTTAGAGCAACGCCAATGCATCTGTTTGGCCGCCTCATGCGGGAGTATAGACAAAATAAACTTGTTGCATTGTTCCACTTATATTATTACAGTTATTAAGTATTTTTTTAACCTGGGCGGTTCGAACATTTTAAAACAAAAATGCTATTAACAATAATATGTTAAGGTAATAATTGTATTATCCCGATTGTGTAATAAATTGGTATACTATTGTTTATATTCAAATTGAAATAATTTTATTTGTTAAGATTTCTATATAGTTCACCTGTTGCATTTCGAGGACAGGTTAAAAATGAAAGTTTTTTGATATTTTTATGAACTGCATCTGAATACTTATCGTCTAAGACCAGAATTAAAGACTACCTTTACTCATCTGCCAACAGGATAAAAACTATTTTTCCAACAACTATAAAATTATGTAAATAGAATTAGGTATCGCGAATAATTACCTAAAAATTGTGGTCAAGGCCATTATCAATAAAAAAAAAACGTAATAGTACTAATATGTAACTATTTTTTTTCTTCAATTTTATAAATTAGACCTTTAGAAATTTTTAAAATCTAAAATTAAAGAAATTATTACAATTTTTTGGTACAACCTGTATTTATATATATATATATATATATATATATATATATATATATATATATATATATATATATATATATATATATATATATATATATATATATATATATATATATATATATATATATATATATATATATATATTTAATTAATTTACATTTAGTTGAGAATATCAATAATCATCAAAATCAAGTTTCCTATTAATGTTATTAGCACAATAAGTAATGTTGTGACTGCTTTAATAGTGCTTTAAAGCGTTTTATATGTTTTCAAAGCAACCAGTTACGGGGGTGAATAAAACAATACGAACATGTGAAAATTTTTGAATATCAATATTTCTCGCTCAAAATCGGTACATAGCCGTAAAATGTTATTGGAAACATAATTTCTTAGTAATATTTTTGAAAATTTTTACAAATTGACCCATTTTTTGAATATTTTTTTACAAAATAACGAATTTGACAATTGACATACATTATCTGTCAAATATGACTTGGTGTATTTTAAGTTATTTCAGAAGCAGAAGTGATTGCCATCAAAAGTTTTTTTCTAACTGCAATATTTAAAAATATTCTCATATGGTTCCAACTTTATGGCGGACATTGTATATAATATAGCAATTATTATACATTTAATTAAATATGTAAATATATTCTGATGAACCTATGTACTACACTGTACTATAATGAAAATAAAATCTATTATATTCTAGCACAACCATATTATAATATCAACATTGACATTTGTTTGGTTGATTACCTAAAACCAAACACATCCAAAAAAATATTTAAGAACCGAATTATTATTGTTTTTTATTTAACAGCAAAATGATTACCGAAAAAGTATTTAACATAACTCGGGCATCAATTGACAATTAAATATCTCAACCCTTAAGAGTCCATTCGCGCCGCGAAAATTGGATCCAATTTGGGGTTCGGGGCATAATGTTTTTCTCAAAAACGGTATAAGTTATTATAATTTTCAAAAACTATATGAAAGCTAACACTTAAATCTAGGCTTCTGTTGTAATAGTTTTTTAAAATAAGATTAGTTTTTAATGTTTCCTTGAGTGAAAGTCACCCTAAAATCGGTTATGTTTAGATACTATTTTTTCTTAACTCGACTCATATTTTAAAAATCCGTTACAGCAGAGGCATAGATTATTTACCTTTAAAATGATGTATAATTTATGTCATTTAAGTAAAAAATAGTTACCGAAAAACGCTATCTTCTGTAAGCTTGCAATCGGAAACAACATCGCATCTATACACCGAATTTGAAAGAACCTAAATAAAATATAATATTTTTAATGCGGCTATACGAAAATTGTGGTAGTGGGAGTTTGTTAGTCTCCGCCCACCGTCTCCGCGTCCTTTCGCCCGACCCCTAAGGTGTAGCGTAAATGCACTCTTAAGGTATTCGAAAACTTGCACGTTAAATGGCCTCTCGATTAATAAACCTCCTTATTAATACTCTTGTTCGTTAAATACCTATTAAGATTAATAACTTCAAAAAATAATATGTAAGACACAAATAAATGTCATTAAAAAACGGCAAATTAATTTTTTTACAAGAATATTGGACAAGGTTAATGAAATATTTAATTCATACATATTCATGTCTATTAGATTTTTACTTCAGATACCTGCATAGCATAAGTGACTTTTAGAGACAATAAATATATAGGGGAGAACGGGGTATGGTTAATTTCTTAAATATAATTCTAAAATATTTTTCCCTTTAGATTTTAAATCACAAATCGATCAAATTTCTTTTTGGAAATAAACTCAAGCTTAATGGAAAATAATATATTTTTTAACTTAACTGTATGGACAAAGCAATTTCTTCTTTTTATGGATTAAATTCTATATTTTTGAACAAACAAAAGGGGTTATAATATAAGTAGAAATAAGAGTTGGAGATGGACTTATTTTATCAGGCAACTCACGAAAACTGTTATGGGTCCGATATTTTTCTTTTCTTTTTACCAACAATATAGCCGAGAAAGTCTTGAAAGTAGTCTAAGCAGAGAAACGATGGCAGGACAAAGTATATTAGTTTTGGGACAAACAGAGAAATTCAAGGTTTACGAAGAACGCAGTATTGGGCTTGCAGGAGATAATTTCATTAAAAAGTATAAATCTTTATGTTTTTATCTCTATCACTATAATCTACGCTTGTGTTGTCATACCTATTACTCCAATATATTCTTTAAAGAATCAGTCTAGTGCCAAAAAGTATACATTGCGCAAAAAAACAATTTACGTGCAATTCTTTGTTTCTAGCTTAGACCACGGGTCACCAACACCGGACCGCGAGCTCTACCAATCCGAGTCGCTATCGCAGAATTTTTGTTACAGTTGTGGGTTAAGTTTACTAGTGAAAATTATTAGCGGGAGCTTTAAATGCAATTTACTGTATATATTTTTTTATGTTTCAGTGATCCACAAACTTATGAACCTAATCAAACTGTGTGAGAAAAAGACTTTTATGAAATTTCAGCAATAAGTTTACTTTTCTTTAAAAAATATCGCTACACTGCAAATTAATAATTTCCGTTTAAAGTTCTAGAACAAGAGAGTTTCCATGCAGTTGCCTCAAGACCTAAAAAGTAAAACTCAAAATTAACATAAAAAACTTTTTTCGACATTTTTGTGTTTAGGCACTTCCTTACCGGGACTTCTCCGAATGAGCTTTTAAGATGTTTAGAGGCGCG
>JAHBCN010026051.1:0-11225 GCA_019359885.1 Listronotus oregonensis | reverse complement strand
AAATGACACTAATAAAGCCTCATATACAAGTTTTTGAGACTTCTGATTCAAAATATTAAGTTTTTTAAATTCCAGTACAATGGTTAATTTTAAATGAAGTAGCGATGGAAAAATAGATTCTAATTATCTTTTATTTTTTACGGCTTTTCTGGGCGGGGTAAAAGTTTGCAAAATTCTATTTATGGTGATATATTATTTTTTGAAATAAAATGAGATGGGCTCGTTAGCATATTTTAAAGGAATATTTTGCTGCACATAATTTGACACCACATAGAATTTCAGTTAAGACTGTTTCTGAAATATAAATAACAGTATTGTTACGGTCTTTTAAAATATGGGTTTACTTTATAGAATTGTAGGAAGTTGGAATTATTTAATTTAGGTTCATAATGAATTTAAATAAATTACCTTAGTTTTTTTGATACCCACGCCACATTTTGAAGGGTTCTAAGGGCGCTTGAGTAATCTACTTTCCACTTTTCTTATATCCTGTTTAAAAAGAATTCTTCCAGATAATTTCTCACTTTTCATCGTTACTATAAAAGGCGAAAAGAACCTTCAAAACAGCCAGTGTTAAATCAAGTTTCGAATGATTCAGTTGATGACATTGACGACTGAATAGTTAGCACATGTACGTTGCATTGGTGTTACCATAGTGACGTTTTGTTAACTTGATTGCTAATAAAAAGGTGTAAAACGACGATCCATATTTTTATACGAGGTGTTATGAGGAAAAAGTATTATTTTAGTATCGGTAACCTCGCCCAGAGAAGCCGTGAAAAGTAAAAGGCGATCAATGTTTCTCTGGCTACTTAATTTAAAATTGACCTCCTAAACGCAGTCATGTCTTCTTCTTCTTCTTCTCTGGGAGCCGTCTTGATTCACTACCGGAGGCAGCGCAGCCTTTTGGGCTTTTTGTGCCTAATCTCTCATTATCCTTTATACCAATCCTCCCATTAGTCTTGTTCCTTCCACAAGTCTGTATAACCCCGAGACTGGTTGGTTGATATATTCCTGTGGGCTGTGTATATTATCGGTTGCCCAAATAAAGCCTGTCTTTTGTGATTCAATGCTTCACATTCGCACAGGATATGGTAGGCTGTTTCTTCCCCCTCGTCGCATATTCTGCAACTTGGGTTCCCAATGTATGAGCCCATCTTGTGTAGGTGTCCTCTTAGGCTATCGTGCCCTGTTAGCAACCCTACCGTTATGCGAAGTCTTTTTCTACTTTGTCTAAGTAGTTCTTCCTTCGTTTCTTTGGATGGGCCCCTTATGAAGCTTTTTTCATGTCTAATCCTACTGAGGTTTCCCCAGTATTCCTCGTGTTTGTTTCGGATCCATTCCCTGGTTTGCCCTCGTGCTGTGGTTTTTGGGGCCTCAAGGGCGGTTCTGGTTCAAAGTATGGGTGTGGATGATCCCTGTCTCGCTAGCTCATCCGCTTTTCGTTGCCTTCTATTCCCGAATGTCCGGTACCCCCCAAAGAGTTACTTAGTTGCGTTTCCCAAGGCTTCCAGTTGTTTTTGGCATTCCCTGTCAGCGGACGTTACCGGGTTTTTCTAGTGCCCTGGTGACGCTTGGCTGTCTGTTATTAGCAGATCCGCTTATTTTTATAAGCCCTCCTCTTATTTTCTTTTTGCACAGTGCAGTAAAGCATATATTTTTTTGAAATACAGAACTGTGTGTTCCCCAGTTGAATGGATAATTGTGAATTCTTCATTTCACTGTACACCCCCCGTTCCCCGCTCGTTTTGGAACCATCCGTATACCAAATGATGTCTTTGACCTTGCCGGGAAGATCGTTGCCGCCCTCACTTCGATCTGGAATTTTTACCTCAGTTTTTGTTAAATGAGTATTGGGGAATCACCTGGTCGATTTTCTCGTCCAGGATGTTCCGCCAACCTTACTTTTATGTTTTTGTGTCCCAAACAGCGTAGAACCAGTTGGTTTATGTTGCAGTCGGAAGTAGCTCATTCTTCCTCCCCATCACTATGAGTTAGTGGTGAAAGGTCTAGAGACACTCCATGGCTGCTGTTGGGGTTGTTTTTAATTGCTCCTGTTATAGCTAAAAGCAAGTCTCTGGCCTTGGCCGTTCTGTAACACAGTTCTTTTGGCATTTTTCCACCATACCAGTGATGGAATATCATAGGCCTTACCACCAGGTGAACCAATAAACCATCTTTGGTTTAAGGCAGTTCCCCATGAGGGGTCTGATTAACATAAGAGCAGTCATGTACCTGTTTGAAAATTTAAAAAGACTAAATATTTTGAAGAAATCAACAAAATAAAAAAATATATCGGTGGTCCCATTTAAAATTTAAAAGTAGGGGTACTTTTTAAATAATTCGTTGATTTCTTGACCGCAATAAAATTTAAAGATAACCTCGGAAACCCCAACCGAAATAGGTTGCCTGAAAAATTCATTTTAGGCACCGCACCTTTTGAAAGGGTACAGTTCCTGATTACCTACTAATATTAATAGTTTAGGTTAGCTACTTTGGATACTCGAAAATACCTTGACAAACTCCAAACACCTGCAATTTACCTATAACCTACATAATATACCAAAAAGTAGGTACAATAATAAATAAAGAAAATTTTAAGTCCTGACCTACATGCGGGTACCCAGAAGAGTTTAGACAACCAGTAGCAGGTAAAACGAAAAATCAACAATACTGTGGGACGTACCATACTATCATTCCGGCGTTACAAAACAATAAATAAATATCGATAAATAAATTTTGGTTTTTTTATTCTAAAAATACAAATATTTCTGCGAGCGTTGTTGGTAAATGCGTTGCTTTCTTGCCATCGCTGTTGACGGCACTAGCATAACATTTTATTGTAAGTACAGAAATAAGATTAAAAAAATAATTTTTCTATAATAAAAAAGAGAAAATAAGTCTTCGGTATTGTTTTCACATTGGAGCTGGACGAATTTAATTTTAGCACACTAAGCTTATTGTTTGTCTCAAGCTGTTAACATAAGTGTTAAGGCGATTTTGCAACTATTCGATTGAGTACTTTATTCCTGTATAAAAGCACGCGGGTTTGTGTTATGTTATCTTTACTAACTTTGAGTTGGCATAAACTTGCGCCCCTTTGACGACTTAATATAAACAAAACTAAATAAATATAAAAAAAACTAAACTTAAAAAAATGCAGCTTAAATGCTAGTCAATTACTAAAAACACCTTGAGGTGGTTATTGAACTTTTTAGTTTTTTTTTTATTAAGCCATTTTTAAATAAATTTTTATTGAAATTAATTAAGACAACTATGGTCAATATACCCTTATATTTTTAGAATGTTTGAAATTTCCAAATTTGAACATTACCCCTTTGCAAACTGAGTCCAATCATCCAACGTCTCAGAAGAAGTGAAAAAAAACTTTTTTGGGGAACCGGGGGCCCGGGAATTTGGGGCCTTCCAGATTTGTTGTATTTTTAGAGTTTTAGCTGTTATTTTGAAATTAGGTAATAGTTTTTCTGATTATTATAAAATGTGTTTGATAGACAAAACTGAATGAAAAGTAGTGGTTTCTTTAAATGTGATAACAGTTTTTTATTATCAAATATTTTTTTAAAATTTAAAATTTTTGCCTTGCAATAATATAATTACAGATGGATGTTCAATAAAATAATGATTATGGTAGGTTATTTTTTATGTTATGTTCGTATTATTCATATTAAAGATGGCAGATATAATACCAAAGGGTGTTAAAGGTTTTTTTAAAATTATAGATATTAAGAATGATTTATGAAAAGTGCATAAAATTCCAAATAGCGGAAAAGTGATTTGGTTAAAATAACTAGTTAATTCAGTAAATTTCTAAACTTCTAGGATAATGGGTTTACTAACTTTAGGACAGTTATTATAGTCATGGATTTTAAAAGTTTTGTTTATAGCCAGTATCACTAAATGTGGTCGGTTATTATCTTAGATTTTAGTATTTATAAATTAATAATTATATATTTGACATCACCATGTTTATACTTAAAATGCATATACTTAAAAAAAATATATTTCCATTCCGCACATACGCTTGCTGACTTGTTCGTTCCCATAATACCAAAAAATGTAATTTGTGACAAACGTTGAAGAAAAGAAAAATATTTTCAGATTTAAAGTAACATCTACACGGAGAATAACTCGTGTAAAAATAAGGGGTCCTAACTTAAAAATAAAACGTTAATTACCTTATGCAGCAAAGCTTATGTATATTTGTTATAAAAATCCACGGTAATATTTTATTCTAATAATTTTTTTTTTAAACCTGTTTATATTCTATTAATTTTTTGTTTAAACCCTTTTGTTGCTCCTTATAGGGTCCATTTTAAATTTCACGTCGCAACATCAAGATTTGCCAATTTTCATAAAGACTAACACCAATTTTTAAATTAACATTTCAAAATACTGCCTTACTTCGTGTACTTTTTGGCAAACACTCTATAATATTGTGACAAAGTGTCTGAGGGTCTCCATGTTTTGGGGCCATAAATGCTACCACTCTACCATTTGTGGCACATTATACTGCAGAACACTATACGACGTGACACTTAATTCTCTTTCATATGGGACATTTTACTATAATGGACTTGCAGCCCGTGAACTATAGAAGTATTTCACTACTTGCAGCATCCAGTATACAGTACTTTACCAACCTCCTTAATTTGGTACGGCCGTAGCCCCTCCCCATATGATTGCAGCCGAATACCACTCAAACCCTTAACTGTTAACTGTTTACTCTGGATTCCCGACTGTCAGTACGGTTACCTATTTTTTTTTATAACTGTTTACAAATATTTTTTAAAAGTATTTATGCTCGACCAGCACGTTTGTGATCCACCTTATACTGCGCTCACAGTATCACCCTATAGAAATAATTATAGGTATATCCTTTTATTTATTAATGACAAAAATATTATAATAGGCATATTTTCTGAAGCACTAGTTGAAGATTGGTTTAAACTACGGATTGACACGACATTGTACAGGGTGGCGCCATTTCCATGGATTTTCATGGTATTTTAAAAACTCCAAGGTCTTCTCTGTAGCACAGTGGACTGAGTCTCTGCTCGCCACGTCGGCGATCTGGGTACCATTCTCAGCCGGCGAGACATATTTAGGTAGTAGTTATTTACAATAACGTCCGTGGTAGCACTACCGCGTTGCTGTGAAATGCAACAAATGCATGTTTCTGTGCTTGGACAACGTTGACGGAACTGGGGAAAAAATGGGTCAAACACCGAAAAACTCGGCATTCACGGTACTCTGGTACTTAGGTATAATCCTTCTTGGGGGGTGTCATAAAGATAAAAAAAAAGGCAGAGGAAATTTGATGGCACGTTCTTGAGTTCGATTTTCGAAACATCTGCAACGGTAAAAAAGATTGCAGTTAACTTGATTCGTCTCTATATAGGGCGTTTTTCAAAGTTTGACGATTTTAGTACACTTATGTATCTTGGTCGTTAGTAAAGATATAAAAAAATACTAAATAGCATATTTATGAAAACGTGGAACAGTAAGATATAATTATTTTAGGTTAGAGTTCTGAAGATATAACGCCAAGTTGCGTTTTTTAAATGGATTACCCTGTATATTATTTCAATTTGTTTCACAAAAAAAATTATCTATTTATTAATAATACTCACTTTCTATTTATTTTTAAAGAAATTAGTTATTTGTAAAAAGTTCCAGGAAAATCTAATAAAATTTAAAATTTGCATACCTTGTATAAAAGTAAGTATGTACATTGCAATAAACTCATCTATTCGTAAGTTGATTACTTAAAAAAAAATAATAGGTATATTTTCAAATTATTAGCTTATTGTGGCCTTTTTATGAATTCCTAATTTCAGTTAACTGAGTACATATTTTGTTTAGTATAATGCAGGTTGACATAGAAACAAATGATCACTGCAATATTTTGTATAATATTTAAGCAGGAAATAAAAATTACATACTGATAGCTTTTCGTGTTCTTAAATTCTAATTTTAACGAAATGGACTTTGAAAACTTTAAAATAGATAATATTATTATTATATTGAGAGAGGGAAAAAAGTGTAAATGCTTTACAGATGTATTTCGCTAGATATCCAGAAAGAAGGCAACCAAACATTAATTTTAAAGACTAGATGACAACCTAGTTACGAATAAATCGTTAAAAAAAATTATAGTAAATAAATAAATGATATATAAAAAATATAAGTAATAAAAAAAATACCAATATTTAATAAAATTTTATAAAAGGAGTCATAAATTTTGTTTTTTTTTTTCAGAAATAACTATTTACAAAAAATAAATATAAAGGGCGTAGTATTAATAATGAGGTTAGTTTATTTTAAAACGAATACTAGAATAATATATAGGGTGTCCCATTAAAATAAAACAACTGTGCATTATATCTTTAAAACTATAACCGATAAAAAAATAAACACGACACTGGATTTTACGTAAAATTCTACACAGACTTGCTTCTATTTTTTTCTATATTTCCTGATTACCTAGTTACAAGGGTACGCTGAAACCGTCAAAATTTGAAAAACACCCTTTACCTCCGAGACGAATCAATTTACCCGCGATCTGTTTTCCCCGCTGCAGCTGTTTTGAACATCGAACTTGAGAATGTGCCATCAGATTTGCTCTATCTCTTGTAGTTTTTCCAATATTATGGAAATTCATCGAAAATGATCCACCCTGCACAAGCGGCCTTAATGTGTTGAACTGAAAGGGGTTTCCATTAAAAAAGAGTAATTTGTTTTAATCCTTAATTTACAGCAAGTTGGCAACTTTTGGAATTGCACCTATGTACCAAAGGGATTTATTTTTAATATATAAGTTGTTTAAATTTACAAAGAAAGTTTTAGTTTTTTTGCTCACATTTACAGAGTGGCACTTTCTTACATAAAGTTCGAAGTTTACAGCCCAGGGGTTTTAGTTAAATTTCTAGTGCTTAAAACAACTGTAATAATTATGCATATTTTTTTTTAGAATTATTTGAGGTATGCGAACTGCTCTCAGCCGATTGTAGGTGGATTCAAAGAATCCTGACTAGTAGACAGATTGAAGATGGAGTTTTAACAGATTTAAGTGCAATAGAAGCAACAAAAATTAGAGATACGTTATGTAAAACGTTATATAGCAGAATTTTTACTTGGCTAATAAATAGGATAAACGATTCAATAAAAGTAAGTACAAGGTTTTGTTTGTTGATATCAAATAGTCTAATAGACCGAGCTTTATCTGTAAAAAAACAAGAGTTGTTGGATGTACGAGGTGGCGGGCATGTTTTTGCTGGAAACCCTTTAGAAAGATGTATATACCAAAAATCGAGATGTACTTCCTTTTACAAAAGTCTAGAACATTTGTTAAATAGATAAAATTAAAAAAAATATATTAAAAATATTTTTTTTTACTTAAAACGGATTTTCTTAAAAATTAAATAAAATTTTGATATATTAATATAGGATTAATTAAAGTGCCTTTTATCTAATTAAAAAAATAAATAATTTTTTTTTATCGTCTGTAAGATAAATCAATGTATTAGAAAATTTAAACAATTAACCCTGAATTTTTTGATCGTTTTGTTAACAAGATATTGATTTTTAAAAGTTTACGTAGGTCTGTTTGTTATTAAGAAATAGTGTACACTATTTTATTCTTTTTTTTTACGTAATCGCTCTTATGATTTATTTTAGAACTAGGTGGGTCCAAAAAGTGTAAAGTAGTGTAATACATTACTGAATAACGAACAGACTCCATTTGTTGTGTACAGTCTCCTACAAAAATAATATTTTTAAGCATTGAGAACCTCTAACTTTTGGTAAAGCATATTCGATCTCATTTGAACAGCGCTAAATTTGTGGTCCATTTAAAATACTGCATCACGATTAAACTAAAATAGGAAAAAAATATAATGATTCGTTCTGGTACTAGTCAGGGGAATCCCGGCCCGTTCAACAATCAATTTTTGTTAGAGAGAGATGGGCTGGCATGGAAGAGACAAAGATAAAACACGTTCATTCCAATCTCGATTTTACTTGTGGACGGGCCGGGCGATACTTTTGTCTACGACTGTCGCGAGTGATCTACCTTAAATCGCCCATAACTTTGTAAGTGTTGGTCCTAGAAAAAAAATGTAAAAAGAGAAAAGTTTCGGAACTAAATTTTCTTCAAATTGGTTAAAAATCGTAAAATTTATTATGTTTGTTGCAAAATGACAAAAACCAAAAAAAAAAAAAAATGACAAATAAAAGTGTAAGCCAAAAGACACTTCATGCTATGGTAAAACATCATGCCAAATTTCGTTAAAATTCGTTTAAAAGTTTTTGAACAATAATTTTGAAATCCAATTTCGTTTGAGAAAAATGGACAATTCTTTATGGACATTTGATTTTCTTTTCCATATACTAGAGGTTGTAGGCTTTGAAGCATTAAATAATAATAATAAATTGGGGATCATTTAGGCACCCTCAGCAATTGTTTAAAGTTATGAACAATTGCTGATGGCAATTTTTGTTTAAACAACTGAAAAAAGACATTTTTCCCCGAAATTATTCTGTTATTAAATTACAAATAAAAATAAGACGGTAATTTTATATAAACGACGTGCAAGAAGTTGATATTTATTATTGTTTATAGATAGCCATAAACGCCTGTCAACTTAGACAGCCTGTATCTTGGCAAGCAATTGACCGAATGACGATTTTGATGTATTAAAAGCTGTACGAGTACTTTCAAACCATATTTTAAGTAAAATTTTTTATCGAAAATTTGTTGAGTTAATCACTTTGTTTATAAGCAAAATTTGTTTCCATAATTTTAAACAATTGACGGAGGACACCCAAATGATCCAGTTTTCATTAAAAAGCATAATTTGACAGCTTGAGATATTTAGTATGTGTGAAAAAAAATCAAATGTCCAAGTTTCATATTCTGGACTATACTCAAGTTACAAAATCGTAAGTTTTTTTCAAACGAAATTGGATTGCTAAATTATTATGCAAAAGCTATTAAACCAAACTTAACAAATTTTAACGTGATGTTTCATTATGGCATGATGTTTTTTTTGCCGAATATGGAGCTCTTTAGAAAAAGAAATATCCAAATAAATTATGCAAAAAACTATTTTTTGCCTTTTTTTATTTTCCTTTTTTGCCACAAGTGTAATACAATGTACTGTTTTCTAACTTTAATTTTTCTTTACAAGCAATACTTACAAAGGTACAAGATTAAAGTTAAAAAAAAAACGGTTTCTTTTACATTTTGTATATTTAACAAATGTTCTGAACCTTTCTGTGAGGGAGCATATCTCGATTTTGTTATGTTCTTCTTTCCGAAGGTTAACCAGCAAGAACATGCCTGCTACCTCATACATCCAATCAAAAACTATAATGTATAGTTTTATACAGAGTGAGTCGGGAGGAATGGACCAAACTCTAAGGGTGAAATCTATGCATCAAAATAATATGAAAAAACTCTACTGTTGTTATCCAACATTTATTTGTTTTCAAGTTACAGCGTTAAATAAAATAATAATATTGTTAAACCAAAATATCCAGCATTAACATTGTTTTAAATAAATCATTGTTTAAGTAATTTTTTAAAATACTGCCACTGACTTCCAAACACTTCCTGCTTCGTCACGAACGGCGCGCGTGGCATATTAATACATCCTTAGTATCTATTTTTACTTTGTATACATCATTTTTCAACCTACCCCATAAATTATAGTCCGAAGTCCTGAGGTATGGCAATCTAGGAGGCCAACTAATAGGACCACCCTGACCAATCCAAACCTCTGGAAACCTTTGGTCCAAATATTCCTTCACCCGACGATCGAAATGGGCAGGCGCTTCGTCGTGTTGAAAATACATTTAAATTCTAAAGTTTAAAGAAATCTCCTCCAGTAATCCTTGCGGTTCATTCTGTAAAAAAACGTAATTAGTGATCCCCTGTAAGACGATTTTCCCAAAGAAAGGGGCAAATTAACTTATTATTGATCATGCCTCACCACACGTTTACTGAAAACCTGTGTTAAACATTACTTTCGACTATTTCGTGGGGATTTTCGTTCGACCATACATAGGAGTATCGATTATTTTTTGAACAATAACATCATTTACTACAGGAAAGCTAAATTAATGCAATATTTAGTCTTTCCATTATAACTTGAAAACAAATGAATTGTGGATAACAACATTTACGTTTTCAAACTCACCCTGTATAAGTAAATGCTGAAAATCAATATAGACATTTCTAAAACCTTTACTCTTTTCAGGCAAAATCATTAGGAAAAAGAAAAGTTTTAGGAGTATTAGATCTTTACGGTTTCGAATCGTTTAAACACAATAGTTTAGAACAATTATTAATTAATTATTGTAATGAAAAAGTACATCAGTTCATGACGAATATTTGTTTAAAAGAAGAACAAGAAGAAATGATTAAGGAGGGTTTAGAGTGGACCAAAATAGAATATTTTAATAATATGTAAGTTGTAATGTTAGAATATTCTCCAGTGATCTTTGTTTTATCAAGCCTTTATGGGCTGTTATAAAGATAACAAATACTTGAAAATGGTGATCTTGCCATGTGATAAAATGGCCAGTCATATGAAAATTTATTATACGTCGAATGAAATTCTAAGTCATAAAACCTTTAAACCCCAATTAATGGCATTAGCAAAGTACATCCTTGTCTAATACATTTTATCCAATATAATACTATATGGGTGTCATGATCAAAGACGCTATTGCCCTTTCTTTCTGTCTGTATTGAATCCATATAAAAGTAGCAAGGACGTATATTTGAGATTAGATCGACGAATTTATTTGGTTTTAAATTTCTAATAATTGTATTTGACTGTACAAAACCAGTTTAAATTGTAGGTAAAAAACACAGTATACCGCGTCTTTTTTACCAGAGCTTAACAAAAAGTTTTATTTTAAGGATGTAAAATTTAAAAAAAATCCAGTTGTATTGCTAATAGTGTAAATAAAATGCATACCTAGAATCGATATGTTCTTTAGTTTAAACGCTATATCGTCAAAATGGCAAGTTTTCCCCTTTGAAAGGCTATTTAAAAAAGTAGGCGGAATTCACAATGACCCAAGATCATATTATGCCAGGCTTTATTATGTCGTTATAAAATAGGTTTTATGGCCTTAAACTTTAATTTAGTTTGTTTTATTTGGGATACTCGCCGTACGACTTTTTGGAAAAAGGG
>JAHBCN010026050.1:0-10914 GCA_019359885.1 Listronotus oregonensis | reverse complement strand
GAATACCAGTAGCTGAAATTGCCCTAGTTCCCCTTGAAGATTGCGGGTGGAAAACATGGCCGATGGCCCTTTGCCCTCCAAAGTCCCATGGGCGCACGAATGCTGCTAATTCTGGAATTTTTCGTCCCCAAATTGGCAACATCGTTACAACATTTTGATTCCTACCCACCCCCAAATAACTTCCCTAGAACTGTCATCTGTCTTGTAAAAATATATTCAAACAAAATTATATAAAACCCAGAATAATAAATGTTTACAATTTTAATGAAAGGGAAAAATAAAAGAACCAAAAAGAGACCTGGGGAAAAAGGAAACTGCTCGGCCCCTTTTTCCCCCCTATAAACGTTGGGAAGAAAAAATAAATAAAAAACTAAGGTAAATACGGAAGGTAATGAAACAAACCTACCTACTTTTAAAAAAGCAAAACTGCAAGGAAATGTGGAAATTTCTGACAAACCCACAAGCTGTCAGGATTGTATATGGGAAAAAAAACCATACCGAATACCGAGAAACAAAATTTGATTACGAACCCCTGAAATGGTTTATCCAAAATACCAACGTTTTAAAGGTAAGTCCCTGCTTAAATTAGAAAATATTGATTTGTACAAAGTGAATCTAACCTACTTAATAAGCTTGGTTTAGTCAATAGTGAAAGATGTACCTTAAAATTAATGTTGCATCGAACAAAATTAGTGCCAGTTATCGACTCAAGGTATCTTATGTTAATTTTTTAGTACACCATACTGCGAGGGGAAAAAGCAACGTAAAGCATAAGGTAGGATACCAAAGGCGATAGAAAAACAGAAGTAACCTAGCAATTACAATCAAATTTGGAGCCTTTTGCCAAAAATAAACTGCAAAAAAAGAATGAAAACCGACCTGCATTAAGGTAAACAAACTAAATTATTAAATACAAACCTAGGAATAAAAACTAACCGTGACAACGTTTTTAACTATCTAAGTATAAGGCTATGATAACGTTTGGTTAAAAGTAGATTCCAAACATTCCCTATATATGAGAACAATTTGCAAAAGCACCCAAGCTTTGCTAATCACTGCTGCTTTCCCGAATGTTCTTCTCTGCAAAATACCCGTAAATCAATTTGGCCCCTAATCACCAAGCGTGATCAGTGA
Source organism: Listronotus oregonensis (assembly GCA_019359885.1). Lineage (NCBI taxonomy): Eukaryota > Metazoa > Arthropoda > Insecta > Coleoptera > Curculionidae > Listronotus > Listronotus oregonensis. The sequence goes on along the minus strand of JAHBCN010026050.1, from coordinate 9,780 downwards.
CTCCAGACTTCTTTACTTTTTCTCGTGTTGGGCATTTTCGGTGTTTTTTGTTCTAATTTTTAAAGTTTTTCTGTTTAGTTTTTGTTAGGTATCTCCCTAGGAATTTACTAGTTCTAAATACTGTGTTGATGTTAAGCATAAGTAGTCGTTCTTTATTCCTTACAAGATTTGTTCTATTTTTAGTCTGTTTCAACACTTAAACTACCAGTCTTGGGGAAAATCCATTTGTCCTCCTATCAATTTTTTGTTGCAGTGTTTTTAATTTCTTGCAAATTGTCAATGCGCTATCCTGAAGGGTTCTGACAATTTCATGTTTTGTATTGTTGATGTGATTTGATAAAAAGTTGAGGCATTGTCCTGTGTAAATTCGTTTTCGCACACTAAGGTTTGGATGCGATTATGATTCTTCCAAACTCTAACATCTAGCAACAACAAACAATTGTTTCGTTCTTTACCCATCTTAAACAAACAAAAAAAAAAAAAAAAATTAAAAATTTGCTACGTTTTTTTTTAAATGCTTCTTCTAATCTTTAAGGCTTTCCGGTTTAGTTTTTGTTAGGTTTCTCTTTAGAGATTTACTAGCTCTAAATTGTGTCGATGTAAAGCATAAGTTCTTTATTCCTTACTAGATTTGTTCTATTTTTAGTCTGTTTCAATACTCGATCCACTAGTCTTGGGGGACATCCATTTGTTCTCCTGCCAATTTCTTGTTGCAGTGTTTCTAATGTCTTGCAAATTGTCAAAACGCTATCCTAAAGGGTTCTGACAATTCCGTGTTTTATTTATTTATTTATTTATTTATTTCCATTCTTCATTACATAAGTTCCATTATTGTGAACAAAGTATGCGTCAAATATAAAACTAACTAACCTAATAACAATAAATTTAAAATACACAAATTTAATTACTTAAAATTACAATTACAAAATGCAATAACAAATAAAAATAAACAACGTAAATACATTGTACAAATTATTACACAAACAAGAGACATAGAGACAAAAAAAGCCATCAGAGGAAAATAAAATCCTACAAGAATAGTTATTCATATTAATATTAGATTAAAGTAATCCAAATGAGAATACAAAGGGTTTTCTAAAAATATATCTTTGATAACTGACTTAAATTTTTTAAATTCTGTTATAGATTTTATTCTCTGAGGTAGCCTGTTAAATGCCTTAACAGTCATATACAATGAACTCTTTTAAAAAAATGCATTGTTATGTCTCATAACACTAAGATTGCAGGGGTACCTCGTTTGCATTCCAACATTAAACTGAGAGTTAGTAGGAAAATAGTGTTGGTATTTTTTATAGAAAGTCAAAATTTTATAGAAATAAAGTGAATATACGGTCATAACTTTATACTTTTTAAATAGAGGAGCAGCATGCTCCAGGAAGGTGACTCCCTCCAAAGATCTCAACATACGCTTTTGAAGAAGTAGTAATCTATTTATTCCTGACGAAGAACCCCAAGCAGTGATACCTGTGGTGATACCATATGCTAGTCTGCTTTGGACACACGCATTTATGTACAGTAGTACTACATGTTTATTTACCTGCTTTCCCAAATTATTTACCACAAAACACGATGTTGCCAAACTATTTGCTAGTTGTTCTATGTGTAAGTCCCACGAAAGTTTACTTTCTATGTTTAAGCCAAGAAATTTTGTATTTTCTTCGTTTTTAATGGAATTTTGATTAGGTTTTATTAGCGAACTTTGTGGGTTTTTGTCTAGTTTGTTACTACTTTTAAATTGGATAACGACTGACTTATTTGCGTTTAGTAACAGCCCATTTTCTTGGCACCATGTAAAAAACTCTTTAGATACTTTATTTCCGGTCTCAACTGCCCCTGTATATGAGCGATCCCTAACTACAATAGAAGTGACATCTGCAAACTGACAGATATGCACATCGCTATTTTTGCTCAGATGTTCTGAAAGATCATTACAAAATATTAAAAAAAGAAGTGGAGACAATATTCCCCCCTGGGGTACTCCAAATTTTAGAGAAAGAGTGTCAGACTTATAGGCAAAGTTTTCGTATTCACCGTTCCTGGCAGTAAGCTGGACATATTGTTGCCTATCTGTTATATATGATATTATCCATTCCAAAGGAGGTCCATGAATACCATAAGACTTAAGCTTTTCCTTTAGAATTTTACTGTCTATTACGTCAAAAGCCTTACTTAAATCGTAAAAAATGCCTATCGTGTAGAATCCCTGATCTAAACTTTTTGTTACGAAGCTTAGTGCCTCAAAAAAGGCAGTTTCAGTCGATTTGCCTTCCAAAAACCCATGTTGAAAAAGAGAGACAGTTTATTTGTCTTAAAGTATTGAATAAGTTTGTCATAAAAATTTTCTCAAAGATTTTTGAAAAGATAGACAAATTAGAAACCGGTCGATAGTTCTCAATAGATCCGCGGTCGCCCTTTTTATAGATGGGTATTACTTTGCTAATTTTCAATATATTTGGAAAAACACCACTGCTAAAAGATGAGTTAATTATATTTTCTAGAGGAGAGCAAATAGTATCGGCAACGTGCTTTAATATAAAACAGGGTATTCCATCGGCACCAGCTGACTTTTTTTTTGCAACTTTTTGAATTACATTATACACTTGGAAATACGTAGTAGGCGTTAGAAAAAATGTTTTATTTGTATATTTAGGAAAGTGTTTCCGCTTATTGCCCTTTAAATCATTTGCAATTTCATTTACTGATGAAGAACAATGTTGGTTAAATTTATCGCATAAAATTTTGTTTTTAATACTACTACTGCTAAAATTATTTGTATTTGGGTTTATAAAATTTTGTGTTGTTGATGTGATTTGATGAAAAGTTAAGGTATTGTCTTGTGTAAGTTCGTTTTCGCACACTAAGGTTTGGATGCGATTATGATTCTTCTAAACTCTAACATCTAGCAACAACAAACCATTGTTTCGTTCTTTACCCATCGTAAACAAAAACAAAAAAATAAATTAAAAATTTCCTACGTTTTTTTTTTGCAATGCTTCTTCTAATCCTTAAGGCTTTCCGGTTTAGTTCTTGTTAGGTTTCTCTTTAGGGATTTACTAGCTCTAAATTATGTCGATGTAAAGCATAGGTTCTTTATTTCTTACTAGATTTGTTCTATTTTTTCAACACTCGATTCACTAATCTTGGGGGAAATCCATTTGTCCTCCTGCCAATTTCTTGTTGCAGTGTTTCTAATGTCTTGCAAATTGTCAATGCGCTATCCTAAAGGGTTCTAACAATTCCATGTTTTGTGTTATTGATGTGATTTGATGAAAAGTTAAGGTATTGTCCTGTGTAAGTTCGTTTTCGCACACTAAGAATTGGATGCGATTATGATTCTTCTAAACTCTAACATCTAGCAACAACAAACCATTGTTTCGTTTTTTACCTATCAAAAACAAACACAAAAAAGAAAATAAAAATTTGCACGTTTTTTTGCAATGCTTCTTCTGATCCTTAAAGCTTTCCGGTTTAGTTTTTGTTAGGTGTCTCCCTAGGGATTTACTACCTCTAAATTGTGTCGATGTAAAGCATAGGTTCTTTATTCTTTACTAGATTTGTTCTATTTTTAGTCTGTTTCAATACTCGATCCAGCAGTCTTGGGAGACATCCATTTGTCCTCCTGTCAAATTGTTGTTGCAGTGTTTTTGACTTGTTGCAAATTGTCAATGCTCTTTAGAGAGGGGTTCCTACAATGCTGGGTTTTGTATTGTTAAAACGAATCGACGAAAAGATATTGTCTTATGTAAGTTCGTTTTGGATACATTAATATGTGGATGTGATTATGATTCGTCTGAATTTTAACATTTGGGAACGATAAACTGTGGTTCTGTTTTTTTCTCTATCTTAAACAAATACAAAAAAAGAAAATAGGAATTTTAAATATTTTTTTTCAGTACGATTCTACAATATGCTCCAGATTTTTAAATTCTTAAAAATACCAATTTTTAAAGCAACGAATTCGTTACACAAGTCTTTAGCAACGTAAATTTTATTTTATTGAAACGTTAAATCCCTTTTTAATTATTTGTCTGACAGGGCGATTAAACAGCATAATGGGACTTGAAGGGATTAAAAAGGAAAAAGAAAACCAGAAAAACCAGGTTAAGTATGAAGGGTCGCGTTTTTATATAAAAGCCCCATTTTATTAAATGCTACGTTTTAATTTGTTTTGAGATATACCTAATTGCAGGTTTCCATTGCGAATTGGGCCAAAAAGGGTTGTTTTTAAGTAGTCTCTGGTTTTTAAAGGGAATTTAAAACTGATTACTTTCCCTTTTTAAAATGTTCCGTTAAGAAGCTTTTTTTTTAATAAATTTAAATAGGTGATTAAACCACATACAGGAGGTTTATCAATTAAATGCCAATATTTAAGGGTGTAGGTGATTTTAGAAAGTAAAGGTAATAACAACAAATGTCCTAGAGCTTTTAATTTTTAACTGCATAATGTTAAATTTAAAAAAAAACTTTTTTCTTATCATTTTCTAATTACCCTTAAATATTTTTATATAATTTTTACACACCTTACTTATAAGAAGGGTTTTTGACGTAAAAGTTTTTTGTTACTTTATCAGTGACATCCGTACGGAGTTTAAGCTAAATATTAAATTTTTTTTAAACAAAAATTAATTTTTAAAATCCTTATTTATTTTAAGGTAAATTTGCTCCATGGACTTACTTTGGTACAACGCACTGTTTCCGAAAAAAAAACAGAAAAATCTCGGTTATCGAGACTTTTGATATTTTGTTGAAATTTTTTGAAAATTCCTTATGTTCAAAAATGCTGAAGAAAGAATTTTAACGTCCATCAAATATGTTTCATATTTTGTTAATATTAATAATATTTGCACCCTGGAGATGATGTAATAACATTGGAATTTTGTCACTGGTTCTTAAATAAATCTAGATTAGATTAGATTAGATTATTTGAGCGGAGATGGCAAAAATGACTTCCACCACTCCTACCTTACCAGATTTATTGTGGTTTCTCCTATCATTCTTTAGAGTACCTGTCCAGGCTCGTCTTCTTAACTAGACTCCAGAGTCTTGACACTGGCCACTCCAATATCTTGCCGGTTTTGGCTTTTCCTCACCAAGCCTAGTTAACCTAAGCCTACATACTTCGCAGTGGCACCACACATGTACGGCTGTTTCTTCAGCCTCCTGGCAGAACCTACACAGGCTATCCTCCACCAGGCCTATTCTTTCCAGGTGCTTGTTGAGTTTGCAATGTCCTGTTAGTTGACCTACCGTTATCCTTACGACCTTACGACTGTGGCTCAGTAGTCCGAGGTAAACTTGGCCGAGCAGGTCTTAATGAACTGCTTTGCCTGTCGTTGTCCTGGTGTTTGTACCCACCAGCTTTAAAACTCTCTGTCTACCCAGCTCTTAATAGATGCTTTAAAGAGGCCTGCGAGATTCCACAGAATGGCTCAGGGCCTATCATTTCCATGGCTGATCCTCTTTGGCTAGGTCGTCGGCCTCTTCGTTACCTGGGTGGCCCTCGTGGCCTGGTACCCAAGCTACCGTAAGTTTGTTTGCCAGTCCCCCACTAGTTTAAAATTAACTTTTGGAGAACTGATGGCCTTCAGGGCAGCTTGACTGTCTGAGTAATGACGATGTGTTTTCCTTTACTTTCTTTTTCTTTAATCAGCACGACACAATGCATATTTACGCTTCGTGCTGCACCAAGACTAGGGTTAACTTTTCTAGGCTTGTCTATAGATGCCAGTTCCTACTCACTGTGGTCTTGAGCCATCTGTCCATATGATCGGCATTGAGGGCCTTTCCAGTCCTCTATCTGGAGACAATCCAAATGTTTGTTGAAGATGAAATAAATCTAATGAGGATCTTTCTTTTCACAATAAAATTATTTGGGTAAATTACTGTTAAATAATAGGTTGCGGTATTCTTAACCGACCAATAAATGACATTGGAACTTCACAAATCCCCACATGGTACGACCTGTTCGTCAACAAGGTCGATTTGGGGTAAATGTAAGTTACTTTTTATTTCAAAATAAACTGGTGTATCGCTGTTTAAAAAATTTAAATGCAGATAGATATCTGGACATACTCAAATAATCCTTTTCGATATCCTTGATAATGTTCCATAACGCCTTTCAAAAAGAGAGCATTACTCACTTTAGAAACCATGGACCTATAAGGTGGCCATCTCGATCTCCGGATCTAACACCTCAGATGTTTTTTGGGAGTGTTGGAAAATAAAATTTATAAAGAAGCCATTTTAACCCGACAACAACTTGATCATAGAATTCATGAGGCCTATGCAGAAATAAAACCATTTCACATTACGAATGTGTGTTTTCCAGCTACAATGTCAACATATTTTTGTTTTTAGGATTCCATCTTTTCTTTCATAGCCTCCTGTGATTTGAAGTAGTAAAGTTTTAAACAAAATCAATATCATCCATGGTGTGTTATATTTTTAAAAGAAGAGTTTAATATGCTATTTTTTTAGAATAAAATATACAGGGTGTTCCATTAAAAAAAAATTGGGTTAAGTCCAATAACTTTTTTGCCTGACCCCGTATACTCATTCTGGAAATGGCGGATTATTCAACAATTAATATAAAAAAACTTTTGTACAAAATATTTTTCTGCATTTCTTTTAAGTAAGAAAATATATCTTAATCTAAAATTAACAATTTTTTTATTTTCCAGTATCTCTTAAGCGAGCAATAATTTTCAAATGTTGATTCTACTATTTAAGGTTTGACCCAAATGGAGCACATTGCGTCTATATTACTTATTTGATAGCACTACCAATAGGCATGATGACTGTGAATTTAAAACACTAAAACTATATAACTATATAATGAAACGTAAATGAAATATTACAAAACAATTTTTTTTATTATTTTAAGCGAGATTAATTAATATTTTTGTAAAATTAAACTACCAAATACGGCAATCCGCCATGATGTTCTGAACGCCAATCAGAGCGAATGACGTCACGTTAAAGTAAACAAATGATCATAACCTATGTTTTGTTCTTGTACTGTTGGTTCCTCTGATTTTATTTACGATCATATTGTGTTTAGTGTTAAGTTTGCTTTTTTGAGCGTTTTGTCTCCTAATAACGTAACTCATGGAACGAGAAATTATAAAGGCAAGCAGCGATAACTTGCCTAGAATCGACTTGTTGATGTGGGAGAGATTCTGGCATCAAACAAAGATTTTTGTTCTGCAGAATTTAGAAATGTCTCTACTACCCTTCTATACCTTTTGTATTAATTCTATGCAACCACGAGGAGGTGCTCTGGACGCAAGAAGACATATTGAAAAATAAATTTCAGAATTAAATTCATACTGTAACTTGTAGAGGTAGAAACCTTTATTTTATTAATGTACACATCATACTCTACCAACTAGCATGCGTGACCATATTATACAAGTGGGGCCCAAATACCTTAGAATTTTGGACAAGGTTCTTTGGAACAGTAATAGTTTGTGTGGCGTAGACATCCACTAAAAGAGGATTTTTTAGGATTCAGTTCGGTTAGGTACACCTATAGGGGCAAAAATAAAATCGGTGCGGGACGAGAATTTCCACGATATTCTTTAGTGTGTATTATGGCGCGTATCGGGATAAAATGAACTTCACGCGGACAAAATCTAGTGTATCTACATGTATAAAAGGTGGCAGATTAATTTGATAGACAAAGCCTAACCTCAAAACATTTGTTCACTTGTTTATTTATTTGAATCTTTAAACAAGGACTATAAGTTTACAAAATTAAGTAAATACTTACGTCAAAGTGATCTTTACAAAAGTTAAGCTGAGTTTTGGGCAATATTTCTGTTAAATCACGCCTTGCACGCTGCAAGCCTAAGCCACTTATCTCGTATTGTTTTTCCGTATGGCACGAATACAAATAACTTGTTAGGAGTTTTTTTTTTTGACTGTGTTAGTACACAGAGGAACCGAACACCACCTATACGTTTTCGATTTCATGTTTTAAACACGTAAAATAACTTGTAATTTGGAAAAGCGTTTGTGTTTGCACTTTGTTTCCTCTAACGTGACGTCACAATCGACGTCATGACACTTTTGAGCGTTTTGGTGGGAATTTAGACTTAAAATTTAAAATGCATTTTTTCAATATAAATCTTTTTTTTTTCCGAAATACGATATTCGTTACAATTAGTACATATTTCCAAATATGATACAACAGTTTTTCAAAATTTGTCATTATGCCTATTACCCTATAAAAATGTCAAAAATGGAAAACCCTGTATATACCCTGTATATTTGATAGCACTAACAATTATCCTATAAAAATGTCGAAAATGAGACACTACATATAGAAATTCAATAAATAATTTAAAGATAAAAGAAAACTATATTTTATCCATTTACCCACATTTCTATTAGACGACTTAGTGGCCTTAAATATTGACTCTGAAAATTCGATACGCGCGCTTGTTCAGTCCCAGTAAAAAATGCAGAGAGCTCCGAGAAGATGTGCAAATCTGCCACTTTTAAATTCGTCTTTGACCGACTTTTTCACGAGCTCTCTAAGAATACGAGAAAGGGGAAAACCAGAAAAGAGCGAGTGGAGAAACATACGTGAAAAAAAGAAGGTTAAAATTTAACTTTTGTCAGTGGAGAGGTATTGGAAGACCAAAAGACGTAGAAAGTAAATAATTCATTAAAGGAACGTACTTCTTTCGCAGTTATTTTTATTATCAAAGTAGGTTCAACTTGTTGTTAAGATCCTTTAAAATGTAGAAATAGGACAAGATGATACTTTTATAAGTTTTGTTGAAATGAAATTTGTATAAAATGTGCCAGTAGAAAAGTCGTTAAGCATTATACGAGCCAAGCTTAAAGATGACACACTAATTGAATGCACTATCCTACCCCTGGATGAAGTGATGGAGTTTTTGGAGCTATGCCTCTCTAGTTCTTACTTTTAAGTAAAGGATAAGTACTATGCGCAGGATGGTGGATTTACCATGGGTTCACTTTAATTGTTTATATTCGCATTTAAATACAAATTTAGAAGGAAAAAAATTCGCTCATCTTTTAAGTTGCTTTACGTTTCTATGGTTTCAGCGGTTTTTTGAGAGTTGCATAATAACCATATACACTATAGAGATTAATAAAAATGTCAAAATGACAGTTTTATTAATTTGTAAAAAAATTTTTTAACCATTTTTTTCTTGTTTAAGGTTTTACCTATTTCTACTTGTCATGTGATATCTAATTACTTATTATTATTATAATGACTGTTTTGTCACTCTTCAAAAACCGCTTAAACCATAGAAACGTAAAAAAACATTAAGAGATGAGCGGATTTTTTTATTCTAAATTTGTATTTAATTGAGAATATTTCGTAAACAATTAAATATAGGGATATAATATGCCAGATAAAAAATATCTAAAATTTTATGCGAAAAACAAAAATGCAACAAAAAATACAGAGTCATTTAAAAAAATTAACTTTGTTTTTGTGACGGGCTTTTTGATACACCCTGTATACATAACGTTGTTCGCAAAATATAGAGCAGCAAAAACCAAAATTTTTTTGTATAAACCATTTTTTTTTTCAATTTGAATATTTAAAGCAATAAATAATATATATATATATATATATATATATATATATATATATATATATATATATATATATATATATATATATATATATATATATATATATATATATATATATATATATATATATATATATATATATATATATATATATATATATATATATGTTACAGGAAATAT
>JAHBCN010026049.1:0-10894 GCA_019359885.1 Listronotus oregonensis | reverse complement strand
TGTGTATATTTGAGAACCTTTGTTTATCTTATGGTAACTATTGTTAAACACTGTATTTTTTATTAATATTATCTGTCTGTAACTATTTATGTCGAATTTCCTATAAATTGGAAAACTCTGTCGTAGTTGATTATAAATAAATAAATAAATAAATAAGTAATAAAATAGCAAAGCGGATTCTTTAGGTCGAAATAATGCAATTAAGAAATTGCCTTATCCCAAAGTTAATAAAACTAAGATACCGGGTGTCAAACTTTTAATTTTGGTTTTTCGAAATTTTATTTTTAATAAATGACATGCAGTACAAAATTGAGGATTTGGGGTTCGGAGGCGAGAAATTTAAAATCGTTCATGCCTTTGATGTTGCTGGTAGAGGGCGCTAGCTACGGCCTACTGCATTATTTTAAATGGCATAACTTTTTTAATTATATATTGACCTGTTTATTTGGTTATATAATTCCCTCTGGTCAAAAATGTATACCTCATTTATCTCTAAAGCAACTTTTTTCGAGATAAACGCACTTTAAGGATCCCAATTTGTTAAAAGAAAATGGGTTTTGCCAATTTTTTTAAACTTTAAAGAAATAGTTTCAACATGCGATCCAAAGTCTTTACGGGCATAAAACCCGAAAACCTCTAACCCCCTTTAAAATCACCCACAAAAGTATTTAAATTTCAGTGATCTTTAAGGCTTATTTTGGGGGGTTAAAGGGAATTTGATATGGTGTATACTGGTGCATACCCCTATCAATTTGTCGTCACACTTATCAAATGCTTTGGATCGATGCAGGTCGAAGAGGGCCTAGGGCCACCGAGGGCCCACAGGACCATTGGATTCCTTTTTCGGTGGAAATTTAAAGAGGCTTGATACTCAACACCACACCCAGGGAAGACCTGACACACCAATGCAAGAAATTCAAGCCAATTCAGAATGTTGTTAAAAGACAACAGGGAAAATCCGTCGAAAAGGAAAAGTATAGAGATACGGGGCGCCCATTTCAAAAATAAACTCAAGTAGCCAAAAAAGGAAAGGTTTTACATTTTTAATATTCTTGCGTTAAATATATAATTTTTAATTTTCACCTGCTTTAAAAACTTTTTATTTTTTTTCCAAAAACGGCTAATTTTATCAAAACAAATGTGGAGTCCTATTTTAAAAAAGAAATAAAATGTCATGTCTTTAAATATCAAGAACGAAGAAATGCCCCCTTAAAGATTTTTATCACTTTAAGCAACTTTTTATAACATTTTGTTCATTCTTGTTTTTATAAATACCATTTAATTTTAAATACAAAATTTTAAAATCACCTAAACGATTTAAATTTTATAGGTTATGTTTACGGTTTTTTTAAGGGCTTTTTCCCTGATTATTCACATTTACACTGTTTTTTATTCGACAAACTTTTGTTTGTGAAAACCCCATAACACTCAATAATGTCAAACAAAATGGGTAATCAAAACATTCTATAGTTAAGACTGCTTCAGAGCAAAAAATTGTGAAAAACGACATTTTTGAAAAGCATTTTGACGTTTGTCATGGGCGACTTAACAAATGTATTTTTTAGTCTTCTAATCTGACTATTTTTCATTATTTTAAACTTTATATTTATTTATTTATTTTTTTATTGATAAATATTAAATTTTTTTAACAAATATGTTAAGTTTATTCTGTACTTACTTTTATAATTTAAAAATCACTTCCAAAACCTAACTCAACATTTAACGAAATAAAATACTTCATGTATTTCTTAAATATTATTTTCATAATCCTAAGAATTATTTGTTTTATTATATCAACAAAGACAAGATAACATTATTAAATTGTAAATCTAGACACGTTTTTTGGAAATTATTACCAAAATACGCAATTTAAATTTTGGATATTCCTTGAAAGTGAATTTAAGTGCTTGCAAACAGGTCTTAATTTTGCAAATTGCAAATTTTGCAAATCATGTTTGGTTTGGAATTAAATGCAAAACAAAAATTAGCATGTGGTAGTCACCTGTATTTATTAAAATAAATTTTAAATAATAGTGGCATTACATTACTGAAAAAGATAACAAGATTTTCACTTCTTATTGAAACAACTTTTGTTTTGTTTTACTCCCCATAACCTAATAAACAACAAAACATTCTACACGAGATTATTAGGTTTTTCGGTCAAACACGTCACGAACAACACTTTACATCGAATATTTTTTGCGTATTTCTGTTAAGTCCGACCGAAACTGGTTTTCCGCCGAAACCGAAACCGAAACTCACGTGACAATATAAAATTTAAAATACTAAAATTTGTTGCATTTTTTCATTATTCGCATTAATTAGGACATCAAAAAAACAATTATATTAATTTTGTTGTAATCATTTATTTTAATTTTATCTTTTAGTTACCTCTTATAAAAAATAATAATTTTTTTCGAGCTATTCGAACGGCGCACTTCCGAAAAACAAGTTAGCAAGCGGCACCCAATTTCCGAAATCGTTTCGTTTTCGGCAATTTTGGCCGAAACCGAAACCGCCGCCAAACTTGATTTGGCCGAAACTGACCGAAACTGAACGAAACCGAACTTTTCGGACACCAATTTCTGTCATTGACTATGGAAATGAGCAAAATATGAAAAAAAGAGCAGTTTGAAAGACCATAACTTTTAAAATAGCAAATATGTTCTTGTTTTATGGTTGATTTATGTTTCAGTATGTTTGTTGTTGATGTTTTCTTTGGGGTTACTCGCCTTACATTTTAGAAAATGGGACCACTTCGGTCTAGGTCCCTGGGTATAACGAACTGAGCCTGCTCAACCTATTGACCCCTTTAACTTGCAAACGCTCATCGTGTAGGGAACAAGATCGCCTGCAAAAAAAAGGGGAAAAAACCTTGAGACACCCAAAAAATCAAAACAATTTACGTTTTGGTGGAAGTTCCAAACGTAGAGAGCAGAGAGATTTATTTTAATAAAACCCTTTTGAACAAAAAGTTAGACAATGTATTACTAAAAATTTATAAAAAAACCCTTCCGACCAGATTTTTCCGATGTGACCGAAATTGTCCAAGCGATACCAAACAAGAGCTCATGACCCATATTTCAGGAAGTGTGTTTAAGAATAAAAACTAAAAAGGCAATCATTTTTGGGGGGGGTTAATCTAAACAAAACCAGCCCAAAGTTATTATTAGTATATTATTTACAGGGTGTTACTTAATGGTATGTCATAATTTGAAGGAGGATTCCTGGATCGATTTTAATCAAAACATATAAAGTGGGTAAAATGCTTAGTTATTAAGATACAGGGTGTTAAAAGTTTTATTTTATTTTCACTTTTTAATACATTTTTCAAAGACGGTTTGAGATATTGAACGAATTTTCACAGGATATTATGGCAAAAAGCACACTTTTCAGATTTCTTTAATTTTTTTTTGCAACCAGTAACGTAGAGACGAATTTTCAAAACAATTTTACAAAAAAATTACGCCATTGACTTGGGAAAAAATTATGGTTTTAATATAATTATCAATCAATTATAAACAAAAAATCCCTTTTCATTTTTGCCGTAAAACTTACCGTTTGGGAGAAATTAATTAAAAATGTCTTATGTACCCAAATTCATCTTGAAAAATTATTATTGAAATAAACAAGTTAGCTTTTGCCTTGCCAGCGATTGTTGTTTTGTTGTTGTAAACAAGACACTGACGTTAATTATCATTCTTGACAGTTTGTATTTATTTCTCCTTGATCTTTTAAAACGGCATTTTGCTAGTTAAAAAAATGGTAAATTATTCAATTTGGAAATGACACAAATGATTTCCTTTATGGTCTAAATGGTAATGCTGTGGAGGCCGGCGTTTGTATCAAGAAAGGTATTCTAATCGCGCTCTCCCAGATAGACGAACATTTATAAACATTCATCGTCGTCTGACGAATCGGCAGTTTTAAAGCAATATTTCCGGGGGGAAGGCCCTATAGTTAGAACACCGGGTGAAGGAGGCTGTCCTGCATGCAGTCGAAGAGACCAACCACGTACGCAAAAATAGGTATGGCATTAAACATCGCCAAGACGGTATGGGAGATTTTAAGAGACTTTTTATATCCTTTTCACAACAAAGGGTTAATTGCTTCCTGAGATTATGAACCACGTACTCAATTTTGTGATGGATCTCCAAAAGTAACAGAAAATTCATTTTGATGCCAAATATTGTTTACGGAAAGAAATTTTTTCAAGAAATGCAAACCAACCATAACAATCATTATGGGCCAGGGAAAACCCCCCATGGATTAAGAGACAATTTTCAAAATTTTACTAAGTTTGGATCGGATCTTCCGACCATTTAATTGAACCATTTTTTTTACCAGGACGCCTTAACGGACAGGATTATTGTAATTTTCTCCAAAATGATTTGCTTTGCTTTGAAAATGTTCCTCTTCAGTTACGGAACAATTTGGTTTATGATGATGCCCGCCCACTTTAGCATATTGGCTCGGAGATTTAAAAAGAGCTCCAAAATATTGGATGGCGTGGAGGACCCAATTTTGGCCACCTGATCCCGACCTGAAACCCAGATTTTATTTGTGGGGACATCAAAAACATTAGTTTATCATACACCAAGGACATTGAAGAACTGAAATAGAATTATTGACGGATGTGAAACTATCCGAAACACGCATGGAATTTTTGAAAGGGTTCGTAATTCAATGAAAGAGAGCGAAGCCTGCATGAGGCGAGGGTGGCTTTCCAAATTTTTTGTAAATTATGTAGTATTGTATTTAATTGTTATTGCTTTTTGTTACTAGTTTGTAAGAAAATAGCTTAAAATAAATATTTGAAAAATGTATTTAAAATTGAAAATAAAAAGAAAAATAAGTGAAATTAACGTCAGTGTCATAATGTTTACAACAACAAAACAACAATCCTGACAACGAGCAAAGCTAACTTGATTTATTTCAAAATAATTTTTCAAGATGCAATTTGGGTACATAAGACATTTTTTAATTAACGATTTCTCCCAAACAAAGTTTTTGGCAAAAATGAAAGAGGGATTTTTTTTTATAATTGATTGATAATTATATTAAAACCATAATTTTTTCCCAAGTCAATGGCGTAGTATTTTTTTTGTAAAATTGTTTGAAAATTCTCATAGCTACCCACTTTAAAAAATTAAATGAACACTGAAAAGTGTGTTTTTATGCCAAATATCCTGTGAAATTAGTTCAATATCTCAAACCTTCTTTAAAAAATGTATTAAAAAGAAAATAAAATAAAACTTTAACACCCGTATCTTAATAATAAATTTAAAAGTTAAGAATTTTCGACTTAAAATGATCCAGAATGCCTTTCAAATTATGACATCCATTAAGAACACCTGAAATGCATCGTCAGGGAATAGGAAATTCCCGTAATTTTTAATGGGCTTTACTATTTTTTAAAAAGTTCTATAAAATTTATAAAGAATGCAAATCTCCAATTAAAACTTTAAATTTTTTCGGTTAACCGTTTGTTAGTGCTAAATATTTTTAAAAATTGGTAATTTGGAAAACCATCTGATTTTCCCCATCATTTAAAGTAGGTAAAATCTGTTCTTCGAGGTTCCAAAAATAATCAGTTCAATTTGAAGAAAAAAGAGTCCAAAATACCACTTTACATTTTTTTCTTTGATATTTCTTTCTTCACATCTGCAGTTATTTATTACTGTCCTTTTGGCCAAGTTTTTTGATAGTCCCAAGACTTTTAGTCCAGTAAATGAAGGCAAACCTGTAAATAAGTATTACAGTTTTCCTTGTGGGCAATTTTAGGTCTTCAGGAAGTTTTGAGGAAAAGAGTTTATCAGCATTAATAGGTGGGAAAGAGAAAAACAAAAAATGAAGTCGCCTTGTAATCTAAAAGATGGCTATTTTTTAAAAACAATATTTTGATAAGGGATCCAAAACCTTATTTACACACCGCGAAGCCCTATCTTCGATTTATAAGGGGCAGACGAATTGTTCCTTACTCCAAAATGTATTTTTAATTATTCAAAGTTCATCAAAAAAGGGAGGGGTACCTATTTTGCATAATTTGTTCCATTCATTTTTAAAAAAAAAAGGGTCAAAGTTTTTTTTTACAAATTTTGTGATATTCATTAATTTATTGATATTATCTGAAAAATTGATTTGTTATTAACATTTATTTTTTATAATGAGACCTTAGCAAGTGTTCAATAATCCTAGAAAATACTCTTCAAAAATTGTTTTGCCCATCTGCATTTTTAGCCGTTTCTAGTTCTAGAAAATCTGTACCCAGATCATGGATTTCTCGACAGCCGTTTTTGCGAAAAATATTGGTTGTTTGCAAAAAAAATAGTAAAAACCATTTTCATAGATTTTAAGGTAATCTTCATTTTTTGTTTTAACAAAAACTCTCTATATTTTAACAGATATTTGCGGGAAGCTTATTTTTGGGACTACGGAGGGCCACTTTCAGCGGATTCCCACGTCGAAATCGTGATAAACTTTTTCTCACTTGAAAGCATCCGCGAAGACCTAAAAATTGCGCCACAAATGAAAACTATACAGATTTATTTACAACTTTGGGTACTTGCAGGTCTTCAGTTACTGGACTATGTTGATTTTCTGGTTATCGGTCTATGCGGATATTGAGCAGCGAACATGTCTGATACCTTTTGGTAACTATGTCCTTAATAGTACCATTTAATCATCAATACTTTTTCTTCAGTAGTGTAACTCATGGTTAAATTTTTCACTGAACAATTTTTTGATAACGATAAAGCACTAAATTTTAAAAGGACAACGTTAGTTTACAACTAACTGGTATTTTTGTTGTTGTTCACAAATATGAGGCGATAATAAAGTAACAATTTTAGACATTTATTGGCAACTAACTCACAAACGGCGTAACCGAAAAATCTAAAGTTTTTACCATGGACGTAGATTTCCATGCTCTCCAAAAAATTTAAATATAATTTTTCTCCAAAATAATAAGGGAAGCAAATAATTGGCCCCATTAAAAATAACATGGGATTTCCTATATCCCGCCCGACTATGCCCACCCGGTATAGTGTAATGTGGACACTGTGTAATAATATATTCAACTCTTTAACCGTTTTTATTAAGTTTGTATTAACAGAAATAGAAAGGAAAGGAAATTTATAAAAAACATTGCATACTACGTGAAAAATAAGAGACCTTGGTGTGGAATTCAGTGTTACATTCAAGCAGTTACCTCTTAATACAGGGTGTCGAGAAACTACTTGTACAACATTTTATTACAAATTTTTAGCTAGTTTTAAGGTTCATTTTGTACATGCACATACAGAAATATGTATACAGTATGTCCCAAATTTAAGGTATGACTATATGAATATTTTTTTAATGGGACGTTAGGTTTTTGAGTGTATTTTTAATTCGCATATTGAGTTTACATAAATGCCCAACTTCAAATTTTTTATTCGCGGCGTTTGCAAGATATTAAATACAAAAATTTTACGTAAAAAATAAATAATATTTTATTAACACTATGTTTCTTCAATACATGCTTAAAATTGCTTTTAAAACAACCTGTTTATTTAAAAGTCACACTTGATAACGTAAAATGTTACTGCAAACAAATAAGGTTTTTTTTATCTTGGGACAGTCCACGAAGGCTGATGCCTAAGCACGGAGAAGGCGGGAAGTTCGGGGCCTCTCTAACTGAACTGTAAAAGGATGCATAAAAGTTGCACTACGTGTTGCTCTGTTGGGAGCTGCCAGAGAAGGAATTATACTGGCCAATTTCTCCGAGCAGAAGCCGTGAAAATACCTATAGAAGAGCGACAGATCCCCTACAGCTCGACGGTGGGCAAGAAGAGGAAGTCTTTCTGTGAGCGTTGGATCATTAATAAGACGAACGGCTCTTCTTTGAATGGAGTCCAGATTGCTAAGTGTTGTAGGGGACGCCATTCCCCAAATATGAGAACAATATTCCAAAGAGGGTCTGATTTGGGATACATACAGAGTCTACAGATTGGAAGAAGAGAAATATTTTTGGCTCAAGAGGAATCCAATCTTTTTGAAGCTGCTGAAGCTATGAATGAAATGTGTTTGTACCAGTTGAGGTTATTCTCAAAAGTAACGCCGACAAGATTAAACGACTCTTTATACTGCAGAACTTGGCCGCTCATATGTAAGGAATGAGCATTTGCAGACTTTTTCGCGACAGCGAACATGACTGTGTTTTCAAGGCATTAAACTGAACAAGATTTTGGCGCCCCAATCCAAGATAAGTTTGTGGTCTTGGGAAAGGGATATCTGCATTGACCTGCGCTTGTTTTCGAAATCAGAGTTACACGGTGGCTTAAGAAACTGAATACTAGAGTGGAGGGTACTATCGTCAGCAAACTATAAATGGGATTGATTGTGGAAGAGAGAAGATCGTTAATGTGTAGAAGAAACAGTGTGGGAGCCAGCACTGAGCCCTGGGGCACCCAGCATTAATTTGGTAGAAACTGGAGGAATGACCATCTACACTAACTGATATACGTCGATTAGAAAGGAAACTGGAAAGCCAAGAACAAAGCTTGGGTGGAAGACCGTAAGAAGGAAGTTTGTTAAGAAGCCCATCATGCCAGACCTGATCGAAAGCTTTGGATATGTCAAGAGCAACGATCTGGGATTCACCAAGAAACTCAAGGGACTTGTTCCAGTTATGTGAGACAAAGGAAAGAAGATCAGCTGTGGATCTACTGTGACGGAATCCATATTGTCTATAATGTAAGATCTTAAGTTTTCCAGATACTTTAAGATTTGGGAATTAATGAACTTTTCCATTACTTTGCAAACAACTGAAAGAAGAGATATAGGTCTATAGTTAGAAGGGAGAATTTTGGATCCTTTTTTGGGGACAGGTTGCACACTTGCAGCTTTCCAACTCTCCGGGAAAATGACTGTGTCGTAAGAGATTAGAAAGAGGCGAGTTAAGATGGGTGCAAGCTCGGGAGCACGGTCCAGTAGTCCAGCAAGGTCCGGTGGTTTTTTTTGGGATATCGGCATTCTAAGCAATCGTTACAGGAAATTAGCTGATAAATTTGACAGCAAACGACAAAAAAGCATCATCGTTATGGTCGACTTATTCAATATTCGAAACTATGCTACGCATAAACAATGACGTGGATATCAGTAATTTTTTTTAAGCTTATAGCTTATTTAAAGAGTCAAGGAGAGGGATATCAGCCCAAAAAATCAAAGATTCTGAACAAAGCGCAAATTGACCAGTTTCTGAACTGTGCATCTGATGTTGAATACCTTCTTATGAAAGTAGTTACCATTTTGGGAATTTTTGGTGCCTGTCTCAGGGAGGAGCTTTGTCAATTGACCCTTGACTTGGAAGATATGGGCACTTCATTGATGATTCACATACGATATATATATATATATATATATATATATATTATACTATATAATATATATATATATATATATATATATATATATAATATAGTAATATGACTTTTGACTATCGTTGAAAATTTTATTGAATTATTATTAAAAGTATATGGCTTTTCGTCCAGCAAATGTAGGACATCGGAGACTTTTCTAAAATACGGAAGGGTAAATGACCGGAAAACCCGTCGAAATTAACTTTTTTGGAAAAATCCCTGCTGCTATTATAGCAATATTTCTGCTGGAGCAAATTTGACGACAGTTAAGAGGCATGGGGGGTGGAAATCCTCCTCCATTGCTGAGGAATACATTAAACATTCTTTGGAAAATAAGAACTCTATTGCCAGAAAACTACTTACGGTGAAAACAAGAGCAGCAAATCGTGCCCGAACGTCTACTGAGAATGCGGTTTTTTCTGTTCAATCTACCTCAACTACGGAAAATGCTAGAACTGTGAAAGAAATTTGTTTTTCAAGTTGTTTAAATTGTACAATTAATATAAATGTTAGTAAATAAATAAACGTTGACGTTCCCTTTCAAAATTTGACATTTCACTTTTAACACTAGTGCTGTAAAATGTTACTTTAAGGACCTAGTGCTTTAAAGTAACATTTTTAAGGCATCTAGATAGTGTTATAAATTGAAGTTTTAACACGTTTGTAAAAAGAAAATATTTAAAATTGGGCCGCTATGTATAACTTAAAATTGTTTTAAAGATAATCTTTTAGATTAAAAAAATATCTATAACTTCATATATCATATTTAGAACATATACAAATATTTTTTCTATAGGAAAAAATCATTTTACCATAAAAGGCTTATTTTTAATTTTTTTAAATTCGTTCTTAATCTCTAACTCTAACAACACTATATATCTTTACCTAACATTATTTCAGAGCTCTTATTTCTGAAGTAAAGAACAAAATCACATAGATATTCTAAATATTTACATTTTTGGTTTTCAAAAAACATTTTTTTCTAAAACACGCATTAAAAAAAAACTTGTAATAATAAAAATAAAAATAATACACACTTACTTTTAGTAGAAGTTTCAAAAATCTTCAATCAGTAGCTTCACTCTGGACCCTGTTCCAATGGCAGCAAAAATAACAGCAAAGCTTATTTCGGAAAAATAACACAATTTTACGCAATCATCCAAAAATCAAGTGAGGCACAGAAAAAAATATTTTACTTCCTAAAAAATAATTCATAACTGTTACGCACAAAGAGATTCGTAGAAAAAATCAAAATATTTTCTTTCGAATATTCATATCACCACATAAAATTAAATATAGATAAAATGTGATTGCACAATAGATAAAAACAAAAGAAAAGAGATTAACCGTATGACGGTGAACGGTTCAAATGCTTAGAACCTTTCAACATAATTTATGAATCGAGTTGAGCAAATAATCTAAAAGTTTTTGGCATAATTCTCCTGAATTGTTAAGAAAAAAATAAATATTTTATTTTTATTTATTAAGAAGGA
>JAHBCN010026048.1:0-10986 GCA_019359885.1 Listronotus oregonensis | reverse complement strand
AATGAGCTTAAAATTTCCGAAATAATATGGTATAATGGATAATGCTATTTAACGTTTCTTAAAACTTGAGTTTATTTTAGTTTTTACACGTTTTAGGGTTTGGCTGTAGAATTAATTTTCAGTATTATTTTAAATCTTGCCATTTGCGCTTCGTGGGATGCCAGAAATTCCGATAAGTTGGATTCAGTCTCACTCAGGATAGGATTATTGGTCGTCATTCTTAATTTAGGAGGGGTAAGTTAATTTAATTTATTATCGAGTTTTTAACAATAGAATTCAATTAATCAATTTAAAATTTTGTTAATTTTTTAATGGTAATCCAGACTCTAACTTTGTTTTTGTGTGAATCATAAAGTGTGATATTGTGATACGTTTCTTAAAAAATAGAAGTCTTGAAAAATATACCACGTGTCTCTGATTTAGTGTTATTGCAAATATAATACTGACAAGTGATTAATGTACCAACTGTTTCAAAAGTGCTTAAACAGGTTTGATTAAATGTGAAGGCTAATGACCCTATTTCACTAATACATAGTTATTACGTTGTATTACTTAGAATTTAGGAAATCAAAATAAGAAATAATATTCATAGTGTCCAAACAAACAAAAATTATTATTTATTAGTTCTATAGCAAAATTAGAAAATGCATATTAAAAGTTTTGTGTATCCTACATCTTTACTGCCAACCTTAATTCAATTTTTTCTACACTAAGTCTGAGACAGCTGATATATAAAAAAATAATATTATACTTAAGTAAACCTACCTAAATGTTTATTTATTTCTTACCGGTAACCAAAGCGGTAACTGTGTTAAACTTGGTGTATCATATAATGTGAGATTATGAGATATTTCATAAAATTCTAAAAATGTTATAACGTGTCCCGTTTTTACATCACAATCTTTACACGACGATTCATAAATAAAAACTTTTTTTTAGTATTATTTTTATTACAAAATTTGTAAAATTCCTAAAATAAAGTGTGTAAAACTTTAAAAGAATCGAATAAAACATTTTTAATTCAAATTGTTCTTTTTTACAATATAATAAAAATGTATTTTTAGGTCTTAATTATTTGTAATACAATAACGTATATTTTTCTGCCTAGGGTGTATACACAGGAGCAAGCATGAATCCAGCTAGAAGCTTTGGCCCTGCCGTTTTTAGTGGGGATTATCAAAATCACTGGGTAAGAATTTAATATAAAAAAATGGACATCTAACCAAATTCCACTAAATTCCTATTTAATGATTTACATAAAATTTTAAATTGTTTTTTAATACAAAGATTTTCTTTTAATTGTGTGCTTGTTGTAAATTAAATAATCACTTATATGTTTTACGCATCATATTAGGTCTTAAAAAATAAACCTGAGTAAAGTTTTTTTTTGTTTTACATATATTAATAATAATTCACTACATACCAAATAACAATATTCTAAAATTAAATAAATTACTTAATCTATAAGCGAATATCTCCCAGAATTTTTACCATTTATAGCCCAATGTTATGATAATCCGAGTTTACTTTCTTACGGTGATCAACATATTTTTTCTCAAAGAGGTGTCCAACAAGGAGATCCTCTTGGACCAGCTCTTTTTAGTTTAGCAATTCATCAACTTATTTTATCATTAAATACAGAAATAAATCTTTGGTATCTAGATGACGGTACACTTGCTGGAAACCCAAAATCGGTTTTAGATAATTTTCATAAAATAATCAGAGGAAGTATAGATTTGGGTTTAAATTTAAATTTTGATAAGTGTGAATTAACTGTTTTATCTAAAGATCATTCCAATATACTATCAAATTTTTAAAGTGTTGTTCCTAATCTGTCAGTAATTCCCATTTCAAATTTTAATTTATTAGAAAGTGCTTTTTCGTCAAATGAAATTGCATACTCAATTAATAAAAAGACAGAATTTTTAAAATCTCTTAGTACCAAATTAAAATTTATAGACTCACATATTTCCTATTATTTACTAAAATATTCCTTTGCCATACCTCGAATGTCTTATTTGTTAAGATGTTCACCTTGTTGGAAATCTCCAGAATTACTTTGTAATTTTGATAATGTATTACAAAATTTAGTTCAAGACATAACAAATTGTGATATTAAATTAAATTCTTGGTTACAAAGCACTCTTTCAGTAAAATTTGGAGGTCTTGGAATAAGAGATACATCCACCCTATCTATTTCTGCCTTTTTAGGTTCAATCAATGACGTGTAAGATGGTTATCTGTTTGCAAGATGGTTATCTGTTTGCAATCTTCAAAATCAACCACAAGAATTACCAAAAAAACAGAAAAATTTTGACTTTTTAATTTGCCAAGCTCGTCACAAATATATTACAAACATGTGCCAGACAAGTGAAGATAAGGCACGTCTACTTGCTCTTCAGGCCCCTGAAAGTAATGCTTGGATTAACGCACTTCCATTTTCGTCCTTGGGAAATTTGTTAGATAACAAAACATTCCATATTTCCATCGCTCTCAGACTTGGTCTGCCTGTGTGTGGAGGGCACACCTGCGTTTGCGGCGAAAATGCTGATATTTATGGCCTACATGGGTTAAGCTGCAAAAAAAGCGCAGGGCGTTCTTCTAGACACAGTCAGATAAATGACATTATCAAAAGAGCTCTGATTTTAGCTGAAAATCCTTCTGTGTTAGAGCCTCTTGAGTTTGCAGAAGCGATGGAAAACGGGTAGATGGAATGACCTTAATTCCCTGGAAATATGGAAAACAATTACTTTGGGACGCTACTTGCAGCCATACACTTGCAAAATCCTATCTGGACAAAACTTCTAATTTTGTAGGTGCGGCTGCTCGTATTGCCGAGAATAAAAAACATCTAAAATATAAAGAGCTTGAAGAACGCTTTATCTTCATTCCTTTTGCTGTTGAAACTTTTGGTCCTTTGGGTGATGAGGCTAAGGGTTTTATTAATGAAAATTGCAAAAAAATACAATGCAAAAAATCTCGAAGTTTCATTACCCAAAGAATTGGTTTAGCTGTGCAACGGGGTAATGCAGCATCGATACTAGGAACAATCCAGGAAGACCTAGGACTTGATGAAGTTTATAATTTTTAAATATAGATTAAGTAATTTATTTAATTTGAGGTAAAGTATGAACTTATGACCTTATTCAGAGAAACGCTCTTGTAATTAAGAATTAGTTTTGCTTAATATTGTCGCCAAGAGATTTGTATCTCATTTCCTGCTTAACTAGCATGGGACCATAAGACCATTAATAATAAATTAGTTCTCTTTTCCCTCTAACACCCTTTACAACATAACTAACATACAAGTTAAGTGGTGTCGATTAAATTTTGAAATTTGGTTATTCACTTAGTAGAGCCTCCATCCAAAGACATCTTAAAATATAGACCCGGCGTTCTATTCATTTGTTTATTCTATTTGAAATAAAATGTCAAATAATGACCAATTTTTATTTCATTTTAATTGCAATTTTGTTGGTGAAAATTACTTTATCCGCAATTTTTTTCTCGCAAATAATATTATTTAAAGTATATTTTACATTGCAACTTTAAAAATCATCCATTTACGTGGGTGGTTTTTTACCAGACCAAAAAGAATAATTTATGGTTTTATTTTTATTTTTAGGTATACTGGGTTGGTCCAATCGCTGGCGCCGTAATCGCGTCTATACTATACAGGATAGTCTTTTTAAGACACAAGATAAAGTAATTTATAATTTAGGACTGTTTATAATGTTTTTTTATAGACTTACCATAATTAGGTTATTAAGGCTTTTGCTTTGGACGGCTTCACTGACAATTCTTAGGTCGGTCCTGTAAAAAAAAAGTTGGTTAGCTGAATATATGTACAATTTATAAAATTATGCGATATTGAATGAAAGCACCAAAAACCTTGTCAAGTTTAATACCCCGAAAACACAATCATGTTCTCTGTTTCTCCAAACGTCCAAATCTTTAAGTTCCTATTAATAAACTGCCTCTTACTTTAATTTGTCTTAATATACGGTACGATAATAATTAACCTAGACCGTGCCAAGATCATAAAAATGTTGATATACAAAGGATGGTTTTAAGATACTTGAGAGACATCTTATTTTACTTCTACAAAGTATCGTATTTCACCAACATAAATGGATTTTAATAAAACGAGATATGTGCAGCAAAAAAATATGTTTTTCCCTAATATCATCTTATTTTTAGAAAATAATTGCCATTCAAAGTTTCATTATTTTATTGAATTTTACAAACTTATTAAAATTAGTCCATAATTCGTTTCAACTAAATTTTACTTAAAGAAAAAATTGATTTAATTTACAAAACACAATTTTAACAATATTTGGAGTGTATAAAGATATCGCACCCCCTCATCAGAACTGACCCAGAAGTCCAAAAATCTTAAATTTTATTTTTTATAGAACTTAGTCTTAAAAAATCCACATTTTATTGGAAACTAATTGTCACAATTGAATTTTCTTAATTAACCCCCTATAAGTAAGTAAATTCTAATAAACTAATGAGGTAAACTTAATCATACAGAAAATAACTAAATTGGGTATTTTGTTACAGAAGTAACATAACTCAAAAAAATCTATAAAAAAACGTGTGTTCTTCTTTAACTTCCAAACTAATTTGGTTCCTCTAATAATTTACATGCTTATATATTTTTTTGGTTCTATTGTAAAATTACATTTTTGACTTGTGTCACTTTCGAAGAAACTCTGTGATATATTGGGTTTGTTCAAACCCCACAAAACGTTTTTTGTACAAAAAACCGATTTTTTTTTTGGATTAAAACCAATCTAATAAATCTAAAATTTTTAAATACATGTTAATATTATATTGTTTTAAGTAAGTAAACCACACGTATAAAAATCCACACAACATTCAAAAGCTCATTAAGATTTGTTTGTGTAAGATTTTATAATTATTTTATATTTAATGTTTTTAATAAATTTGTACCAAATAAAGTTTTTTTCTAATTAAAAAAGATGACTTTTCCGTTTGCCCTTGGTAAAGAATAGTATATTCTGTACCAAGGGATTAGGGGAGTAATTTAATCCCGCAATTAAAGTTTTTTGCTCGAGGGCTTCAATCCTTCAAGGGATTAAAGCACTTTAGTCCCGCGGTATATACATTATTTTTTTGCTCATCCAGGAACAGTTTAACTAGCCAGAGTGTGATGTTTCTAGGTTGCTTACATCTATCTTACCTTCGTATGTCCCTGTCGCTAATGATTTGGATTTTGATAAATGTTTGTAAAAATGACTAAAATTGAAAGAGACGAAAAAAAGTCATTCTTGATAAAAAATTTGCTTGTCAAAAAAATATGAACTACAATGAGAAAATAGATTCTTATTATATATTATCTCAAAAATGCAAAAACATAAATTCAAACAAGAACAAACAATAATTTTTTGGCTTTTTAACTTAAAAATGATTAATAAAAAACTTGCTCCAAATTAACTTCTAATTCTGATACCAAGCTTAGGAAGAAAATTTGAATTTACAAAAAATAAAAAAGAAACCTTTTTTGCAAGTACGCATTAAACTACTTTTATATTATAACTTTTATACCTGTACATTACAACCTGTTAATGTAGTTGAAAGTAGTAAAATGCGTAGTTGCAAATAGTTTTTTTATATTTCGTAAATTCAAAATTTCTTCAGTAAGTTCGAAATCAGATTTAAAAGTAAATTTGGAGCAAGTTTTTTTTTTTACGTTAAAAGAAAAAATTCTGTATTACGTTTTGCATTTTGTCCTTATAATATAATCTATTTAATATAATTTTCAATATTTTCATTTTTTTTTCTTCATTGTCTATTTTTTAATATATATATATTTTATATATATATATATATATATATATATATATATATATATATATATATATATATATATATATAATATATATATATATATATATATATATGATATATATAATAATATATTATATATATAATAATATATTCATAAAGCGAAATATTACATGTATTTAAATATCTTTATTTTTTAATATATATACATTAATATATTGTATATATATTATATATATATATATATATATATATATATTTATATATATATATATATATATATATATATATATATATATATATATATATATATATATATATATATATATATATATATATATATTATATATATATATATATTATATATATATATATATATATATATATATATATATATATATATATATTTTATATATATATATATATATATATATATATATATATATATATATATATATTAAAACTAAAAGATCTACTCTTATGTGCACTTTTTTAAGCTCTACAAAACTAGCGTTGAGAGATTTTCCATACATGATTTCGTTTTTGTTAAACCATCATCAACTGTATTTTTAAATACGGACCTGGGTTTTTTATTTAATTTTTTGAACCCCTTATTATCCAATTTTAAAAATGTATAAACTTAATATTTATTAACAAATATGGAACGCCTATAAGAAATGATGTGGTTCCTTGTCTAACTCATTGTTACTTATGAAAAATATGTTTATTTAACAGAAAAATATTAAGTGTCATACATCATTGTAATTGGGATTATAACTCTTCAAAAATGCAATAAAAAATTGAGTGTCGTATTTAAAAATAAAATTGATGATGGTTTAAAAACAAAACGTCATAAAAATCTGTCAACGCTGTTTTATAGAGCTTAAAAAGTGGCCATAAGAACGTGTCTTTTGTTTCCATATCTCTTTAAATAACGTCGGAAAAAAATAAAAACGAAATCGGCAAATTTCGTTTTTTCTTCCGGATATCTTCGGAAGTACTCGGAAACTTTCTAAACGGCATGCGCAACTTTGCAATAATTTAACCGACTTCGTATCTCTTACGGTTTCCGAGAATATGTGGCACCTTGTATATATTTAATTATTAATAATATTTTGTCTTTTAAAAAATGCTTTACATTTAATATTGTATATTCTTTATTATATTTACTAAATAAAAAAATTATGTTACTGAATCTTAGAAAAAATAAACCTTTATATAAAAAGCAAAAACAGAAAAGGAAACGGGCGTGTATATAACATACTTCTTTTTATCCATCTCATGATTAAAGCTATAAAATTAATTAATTCCGCCCAAAAGCTAAAATATAGCCTGGACGTCATGGGGTGATTCACAAAAATACTAAAGGGACGCCCTAGGTGGGTTTTTATTACGTACACTTCATTAAATGGGGGGTACGGACTATAATTTTAAATGGGGAATATCCAGGAATGCATTAGGTCTGATAACAAATTTTGGCGTTTAGGTTTCTTAAAGGGCTACATACGCTCAAGTCTATTCAATAAGAAGTGTTATCGATTGAAAAAAAAAGTTTGAGATACATTTTATTATTTACTATATAACTTTGAGTTTATTTGGGGGTTCCTTTTTGTTTAAGGCGATCTGCTACTTCAGAGGGCTCAATACACTGAGCAAACTTAATCTCTATACCCCAGGATCAAGACCGAAGCGGTTCCAATGTTCAAACTTTGCTTTGGCGAGTACCCAACGCGAAGTTTTTTATAAAAGAATCCGAAAAACTATACAAAACATCTACAACTTTTTAAGTGTGTCAATTTAAGAGATAAGTTATGAATTACATTAACCATAATTTTTAAATTTAGTCCACTAAACCCAAAATTTTGCCACGTAAACAACAATAACTCGTAAAACAATAAACCATTTAATAACTCCCTAATCCACGGCCCTATTAAAGCTATCAAACAATTTCATAAACTGGCAACAAAAGCGATTTGAATAAGCAAAATGGCTCCTCAAATTTATTTCATATTCCACTAATTTCCTCTGCCTGGATTCGCAGGAAATTTCGGATAGATTTGTGCAGCTTGGTAATTACCAGTAGCGTAGAGATATTCTAAAAGGATACACTTTTAATAGAACATGTAATATTAAAAAAAAATATCTGACTGGTTGTGTGTGTCTGGAATTTTTTTACGATCTTTTTGTTTTCACTCCAAACGCAAAATTTTATTGGGGATGTGTCAAAAAAAATTCTCTGAAAAATTTAGCCCTTAATAATAACTTCAAATACCCTCCCAGAGCCTGGAAAAATTTTCCATTTAAAATACACGTACAAAAGTACCTATTCCGCCGTAGCTATAATGTGAACCTATACGATTGTGTTTTTATCGAATTTTGCCATTTTTTTAAAGTTATTTTTATAAACATTTCATGAAAAAAAATTAAATGTTAAACTTGTAGAAGATTTTCTACAAAAAAAGTCCTTTGAAGTTAATCGCTAATATTGATATTTCTTAAAATATAGAGTACAATTACTTTTTGGTAAAATGAAATTTTATAAAAAATTTAAATTAATAATTTGTAATAATTAATGTTTTGGACAATATCGTGGCCGATTTGGATGCGGGAATGGTTGCGTCTCTCGTTTTGCTGGATTTTTCGAAAGCTTTCGACACTTTAAATCATGAGCTGCTTTGTACCAAACTTGCCCACTACGGATTTGATAACATTGCAGTCAAATTTTTTGAGTCTTACCTTTCTGAAAGGTCACAGAGAGTGGTGCTGCAGGAGCAAATGTCATCTTTGTTGCCTGTAGTATCAGGTGTACCGCAAGGTTCGATACTGGGTCCGCTTCTGTTTTTGATATACTCGGCAGATATTTTGAAACGGATAGAGTGTGGCTCGTATCAAGCATATGCTGATGATATTCAATTAAAATATAGTTTTCTCCCCTATGAACATCATATTGCTGAGTATAGCATGAACAGAGAGCTAAATATTATAAATGACCTATCAAAAAAACACAACCTTTTATTAAACCCCAAAAAGTCACAGGTTCTTTACTTTGGTGGGGTCAAGGCTGTACGCCTTAGCGAAAAGGTGAACATAAATATTAATGGACAAACTGTGCCGGAGGTAAAATCAGCGAAATCGTTGGAGGTCATTATAGATGGTGGTCTCAAATTTGATGAACATGTTAACTCCCTCATTAGAAAGGCTTACTGCAATTTAAGAATTATATATGCCAATCGGGAGATTCTATCCAAGAAACTTAAAGTTATGCTTGTTGAAACCCTGGTACTTTCATATTTTAATTACTGTTCATTTGTTTATGGTCCGTTTTTGACTATACATATCGGAAGAAGGATTCAACGGGTTCAAAATTCATGTTGTCGTCTTGTGTGTTCCCTGCGCAAGTTTGATCATGTATCAGAAAGTATAAGGGATTTGAAATGGCTTAATATGGCGAATAGAAGACGATTGCAGTTTTCCGTTTTCTTGCATAAAATTATGACCTCTGGCATTCCTGACTACCTGCGCGCAAAACTAATAGAACGCGACACCCTTCATAATAGAACTATACGCAATGGGAGTATGTTGGCGGTACCGAGATATATGAAGGCTTTGCTTCGGAGTGGCTTTACTTATCAAGCTACAAATCTTTATAATAAATTACCAAACGATATTAAATGTGTTGTGTTGAGGCTTTAAGGAGGAGATACCGAGCATCTCTTTTTCAATCACAATAGTTTTAGGCGTCCTATATTATTCTTTAGTTGCTTGAATATGTGTGTGTAAGTGTGTGTAATTGAGATTTATTGAATTTACTTATATTATCTTATTTTTATTTATTAGTTCTATTTGTAATGTGTTTGTCCTTTTACTTTAATATTGTGAGAACTCCAGCCTTTTGGGGTTGTATGGTGGAGTAGCCGATTACTAAATATCGCCCTAATATGGCTGGCTGTGATAGGGTTGATTTACAAATCTGATCTTATAGATGTAATATACCTAACTGTATTATTATTGTAACCTTATCACTTAATAAAAGACGATTATTATTATTATTATTATTATTATTAATTCTCAAATATTTCATTTTATCAAAAAGTCATTGCTCTATATCTCGAGAAATATCAATATTAGCGAATCGCTTAAAAGGACTTTGTTGTAAAAAATAAAATTTTCTACAAGTTTGTCATTTAATTTTTTTTTATAAATTTAACCATTTATGAAATAATTTTAAAAAATGGCAAAATTGGATAAAAATCTGATTTAGTGGCCAGTACAATAGTACAGATGCACATTATAGCTACGGCGCAATAGGTACTTTTGTAGAGCATTTAATCCTGAGAAAATCCCACTTTGGACCAATATGATAGCGTTAAATGCAGCTAAGATTATTAAAGTTTACGTGTATTTTAAATAGTAAAGCTTTTCACGCTCTGGGAAAGTACTTAGAGTTAATATTAAAGGCTTTAATTTTCAGGGAATTTTTTAACATCTCAATAAAATTTTATGTTAGGAGTATAATATATATATATATATATATATATATATATATATATATATATATATATATATATATATATATATATATATATATATATATATATATATATATAATATATAAATTAAATTTTTATTAAAATATATATTAATAATAAAAAAATTTTAAAAAAAAATAATTAATTTATTATTATAAAAATTAGGTAAAATTTTGTCCATCTGAATTCGAAAACGCCTTTGCCGAAAAATACCCAAATAGGAAAATAATTAATAATAATAAATGAAAAATAAATTAATAAAGAATTTTATAAATTTAAAAAATATTTGTTTTTTAATTGTGAAAAAATTTTGTTTTCTTAACCCCCTATAATATTCTTTTAATTTTTACAATATTTAACCCTTTGTGTAGTTTACCAGGACCCCAATATTTTTTCCCCTGTTTTAAGTTCTTTGTTAAAAACGCATTAATTTCTCGTTATAGTTCAGCAGCTACGTTAAAAAGAATTTATCTTGATCATTTTTTAAAAAGAAATTTAACAAAGTGCTTTTATTTTATTTAATAAAAAAAATGTGTAGTTACAATCTTTCTTTTCTAATTTATTATTTGGTTGGTTCTCGGGTTTGTTGGTTATCCAGTATAAATATATAAAAGTATTTAAAAGTTTTAGTTTAAGGCGCATC
>JAHBCN010026047.1:0-10831 GCA_019359885.1 Listronotus oregonensis | reverse complement strand
AACTTAAATTATAAATTTTTTTTTTAAGCCCCAACATATTAGAAAATAATATTTAACGGTTACTGTTCAATGGATACCTAGGTCCAAAGGTTTTACTTAAATTATTAACCACTGTTATTCTGTCTCATGAATGTTTGTTATTAGTGGAAAGTATATGCCTAAAAAGCAGTTATAAAAATTTTCTTTTTTTAATGTAAACCCCCAAAATTTTTGGGGAAAATTAAACTCATTTACACTATTTGGGGTTCTTTTTATCAAAAATTTTTGGTGATAAGACATGAAACTATCATACAAATGTTTAAAATTTTTTTTTTAAAAAAATCTGTTTTTTTTTTTATTTACAAAGATTTTTGGTAAAAATACAAAACTCCCAAAAATATCGACCTTTTAAAAAAGGGCTGTAAAGTGGCGCCATCTATTTTTTCCCAAAAATTTTTTTAAAAAATATAAAATCCAATATTACACAATAATTTTAAATATTTTTGGTAGTATCTTTAAAATAACCAAAATAATTTTGTAAAAAAAATTAAAAAAAAAAAAAAATTTTTTTTTTTTGACTTTGATGATGAAAATTTTTATAGATAAAAAAGAATTATGGAACCCCGGCTCTGACCTACTATTCATTGCGGAACCCCCCAAAAACCGATTCCCGCTGCCCCGGCACGCCTCCCCCTTTTTGTTCTACAGTTTGGGGTTTCCATACACCTTTAAACTTCCTTGAAAAAACCAGAAAACACCGAGATATTTTCGAAATTTATTAAGGGAAAATCAAAATATAAATTTTTAGCTTGGGGGTACCTTTAGTTTAATTTAAATAAATTTTATGTTAGCCAACTTATTTAGTTGCTCTCTTTTTTAAATTTTTGACCTTAATAGAAACTTTCAACATTAAACCCCCCAAAATGGGGCCCCTCCACCACTTTTTGGCCTATGGGCCGCAGAAGTCTAAACCGGTGTTGCCTTAAAAAAATTTTTCGTTAATTAGATTTTTTTAAAATTGAAAAAAAATTAAAAAATTAAAAGATTGCATTACATAGATACATATATTTATAGATACATACATAAAACCCAAAGGGAAAATAAAAAAACCCCGGTTTTAAGTTATGTTTTTAAATCTGTTAAAAAAAATAAAAAAAAAAAATGGTTTTCGCCTAATCAGTTATATTATTTTAAAATCAAAAATGCACAACCAGAACAAAGTTGACAGACTCTCTCATTTTCTAAAAAGGTAAACATACTGTTACGTTTTTATTAAAAACATACAAACTTTTAAAAAAAATAAGGGTAAATAGTAAATTGTTAACCTAAACTAACATTTTACTTATCGCTAAAATATCATAATATTTTAGAACAAAAAAAATAGTTGGCAAAATTTTTTTTAAAAGGCACAATTTCTCCTTTACAACTTTGTTGAAGGAGGGGAAAATTTTTAAAGGATTATGGTTTTTGTTAAGTTATTCCAGGAATATCTAAGCGGTGCTTTTCTAAGTGTTTTATGTTTGATATTTGTATAGAAAAATATGAAGACGTTAAAATTTTAGATGGTACACTAAGTTTTTTTTTTTAAAAAAATCCGAGATCTCCTTAAAAAAGTATTTTTTATTACATTACATAAAAAAAAAACGTCATTACAGTAAAAAAGCTTTCTGAATTTTTAAGTTTTAAAGCAAAATCTAGCTTAAATTTGCATTTTTTTTTTTGTTTTTGACAACGTTGGCCGACTTGCCACCGAAACGTAGATGTTTTTTTTAGATTTTTGTTTTTTTTTAGGTTTTTTTTTTTTTTTTTGCGACGTTTTTGCAAGGATTTTTAGCGCTGAGCAGGTTTCCCTTTTTCGACCCTAGACCGAAGTGGGTCCATTTTTCAGCAAATTTCAAGGCAAGGAAAAAAAAAAAAAATTAAAATTGTCTGGCTAAAGGGTAGCGGGCCCCTATCAACCTTATTTTTTTTAATTCCCCGTAGTTCAGGTAGTAAATAATTGGATCCTCATAAATTTTTTTAATTTTTTTAAAAACAATTTGAAAACCAAAAACTTTTTTAAAAAAAACCAACCGGGATCCGTTCTATTAAAACCATATCTGTAAAAGTTTTATTTTTTTGCAATTCATAGAAGTTAGAAATTTTTAAAAAAAAAATTTTTTATTAACGATTCCGTTTAAAAAAATTGAAAATGTCTTTATCTGAAAAAAAACAGAATGTTTTCAAAATTAAAAAAAAGTAGAATCGAATTAGAATTGGGTAGATACGTACAGTAAAAAAAAATATACCGGCATGACATTATTATTCAGACATTTTTTTTTTACTACAGAGATTTTTTTTTTAATCCGCAACGAGAAAAAAAAAAATTTTTTTGGGGAAATTTTTAAAAAAGAACATATTTATAACGGAATCAGAAATTTTTTTAAAAAAATGAAGTTTTTTTGGTTTGTTTTTTTTGGGTTCCATATACACTAGTAAAATTATATTTTAAAAAAAAAAAATAAGCTTTTATAAAACCGAACCAAAAAGGGGGAAAATTCCAAAATTATAAAAAAAAAGCGTGGTATGCTTGATATTAAATTTTAAAAAATATTTTGGTGGGAGCCATTTACTAAATAAAGTTTTAAAAAAAATACATAAATTGCACTCCACTTTTTTTACTATAACTGATTATTTATACTTTTTAGTTGTTTTCAAAAAAGCTTTTTTTTTTTTTTTAAAGGGTTATTTTTTTTTTTTTTTTAGTCCCAAAAAAAACATCAAAATGTTTTTTAATCAAGAGCCTTGATTTTTTTATATCTTAAAATTTGTAAAAAAACCTATTATGGACAACGAATTATAACAAAATTACATAGGAAAAAAAGGAAAAACCCCTTTATAAAAAAACCCAACAAAAGATCAGGAAAACTTTTTTCCAAAAAAAAATTTTTTTTGTTGCCAGTAGCCTGATTCTTGTAAGGAAAGGTTTTGTGTTTTTTTGGCCCTTTTGGGAAGGCGCAAGTATTGTTTTTTTGGGGAAGGTGATGTTATTTCAAATTGTAAGGGGTTAAATAGACTGTCTCAAATTGGTAAAAAAATTTAAAAAAAGATTTCGTTACAGGGGATACACCCCGGGTGTTGCCCGGCCAAAGGGACATAGGAAATCCCATGAAATTTTTAAAGAATAAAATTGGTTCCCCCTAATTTTTTTAAAAAAAAAATGCTATTAGGATTTATTGAAGAGCATAATAATTCCCAAAACCCAAAATAAAAATTTGAGCATTTTTCAACCAACCAGTAAAGAGTAAACTGCTTAAATACTTCTGCAACGTATTCTCATTATGCACCCTGTACCTAGAAACAAAATTTTAAAACCATATCGATTTATCAGTGACAATTTAGACTTAATTTATAATGTCATTCCAAAAAACGAAAATTTTATGGGAATTTAAAAAAAAATCCTCGCATTTTATTTTAGTTTACAGCTAATTCCAACACATGCAATCACAGTTACGCAAGACAATAAAACAAATTTTTTACATTTAGAAATCAATTTATACGAAAATATAAAAATTTAATCAAATGTCAAAACCCCTTTTATTAACTGCCAGACAATAACCCAAACGATTTTAAACTTTTTGGGGGTTTGGGACATCGATATTCGGGGACATTCAGCGGAAATAGCACCCTTTGCTGGTCTAAATTTTCTTTTTTTTTATTGGTATAAAGCTTAGTTTTTAAATTTCCCCATAAAAAAAAAAATCGTTTGGCGAAAGACCGGGGAAAACCGGTTTTACAAGAATTGCGGGGTTTTGGGCCTATGATGTCGTTTTAAAAAGCTTTTTTTAAAAATTCGCGCACAGTCGTACGGGCGGGGGACCCATCCATTTGATCCAAAAATTTTGATCTTCACAAGCAAGGTTGTTAAAAAACAGGCAAAATTTGTTCCTCTAAAAGTTCCAAAAATTCCCCGCATTCAAATTTCGGTCAAGGAAAAATGGTCCAAGGATATGGTGGCCGAAATTTCCCCCCAAAAAAATTTTTTTTGGGGATATTGAGTCCTCCTAAAAAAAACGTTTTTTGGTTTTTGGGGTTTCTCCCCGTACCGGCAATTTTGAATGTTGGGTTCGTTGTTTAATGTAAAAGGGGCCTTGTCAGTAAAGCAAATATTTTTGAAAAAAACCCTTTCAGTGTTTGTTTTCCCTCATCTCAAAGAAAATTCCCCGTCGTCGATTTCGTCTCCGTTTTCTTAATTTTGATGTTTTTTCGTACTTGTAAGCGTGGTATTTACATTTTTTTTAAAAAATTTGAGATATTGTGGTGTGGTTTTGTCCAAAATGTCCTCCATTTTTCGTCAATGTTTCCTTGGCCCCCCTCACACAAAGTATCAGTCTAAATCCCTCTTTTTGGGGACAATTTGTCTCTGATTTTCACGTCGATTTTCTTCAATTTGCAATTATTGATTACTGTGCCTGTAGTTTAAAAATTTTTTTTCGTCCGTTCTATTGTCGATTTATTGGTTTTGGGGTTTTTGGGAAAATAGGCTGCAAACATGTCCGCTACTTGATAACTTTTTCCCCCCGATAAAACCATTTTATAATAGTGATTTTTCTTGTTTTTTAGTAGTTCATTATTTAAAAATGATGTGACATTGATCTGCAACTTGAGGGGGAAAAAATTAAAAAATTTTTCTGGTATTTTATTATAAACTTCTAATAATAAGGGCGCGTAAGAAGATAGGAAATTCGTAACTTATTTTAGCTTTTTTCCCTTTTTCTGGCGGCCCGGGGAGGAGCAAAAAAATTTTAAACTGGGTAAAACCTTTTCGTTTTTTTTAAAAAAACCTAATAATATTTTCTTTTAAAATAATTAGGGGGCCAATATTGGACCACTTCAAAATTTAAGGGGGGCCCTATGCCCCGCCCCGAGGGAAACCCCCGGGATAGGTGAAGCTAATGATAAAAAAAAAAAAAAATTTAAAAAAAATGTGGAAAAAAAGGGAATAATGTAACTACACCGTTAATAGAAAATTTGATAATAAGATGGTAAGAGATTTTTAGCGCACGAAAAAGAAGTTTGCAAAACGAGCCAAAGGCGATTTTTTATTCACTTAAGTGCGCAAAAAACCTTTACCACTGGGGTTATATATAGTATTTTATCTACAACCATCGGGTTTTTTTTTTTTGGTAATTTTTTTTTTTTTTGACTTTTTTCCCCAATTTTACACTAGAAATTGTTTAAAAAATTTAAGTTACCTAAATCGGTGTGAGCCTTTGGGGCTTGACACCACCGCAAAAAAAAGCCATTTAAATTTTGGCAGTCGTAAATATAGGAAATGTGACTATTACGTTTAATTTTTTGGTATATTATCTGTAGGTTGGGGAATTTACGTGGAGAGTAATAATTTTTAAACGATGTTTAAATAAACGATTTTTGAAAAGTCCTTTTTTTAAAAAAGATCTTACCGCACTAGTGCGATAAAGTAACAGTTACCACACTAGTGCGACACTTACCACATTTAAAAAATTTTTTGCTTGTAACCTTAGTTACCCTGGTTGTAGATAAAGGTTTTTTTTTTTTTATTTTATATTATGTTTAATTTTTCCCAAAAATAAAAAAAAACTGTGAAGTGCTACCATTTTAAAGGGGGAAATTTTTTTAGATATGTGTAAACTGGTTCATTTTTTCGTTGTTGGTTTTAAAAACCAAATTTTTTTACCTTTTTTTAATTTTTTAAAAATTTTTTTTTTTTGAAAAAAAAAGTTTTTAAAAAAAAGAAGCCTATAACATTTTTTTTTTTTTTTAAGTTTTGACAAAATATTTTTTTCATTTTAAATTTAAAGGGGAAAGAAACCCCAAAAAAGGTTTTAAATAGGGGGGCTAAAAGGTAAGAAAAGGTGGGTATTTTAATTTTTCAAAGTTGCTTTTGGGGAACTCAATAATAAAAGTTGTAAAATTGAAGTTCCATTTTTTGCTTTTAGAAATATCCCCCAATAACTGAAATTCCCCATTTTCGTTTTTATTTATTTACGATTTTTTTTATAATTTAAAAAAATTTTTAAAAAAAGCATTCTAAAGAAACTTTTTGCGCTTCATCCCCTTCAAAACAAAATTTTTTTTTGACGTTTTTTTTTCGCCCCATCATCAAGTTAATTTTTTTTATTCGGCCCTCATCTGTTTATCACATTTTTTTTTAAACAGTTTTTTAACCCAAAAATTCAATAATGTATAACACTTCATATTTTTCTGTTAAATAAACATATTTTTTTTTTAAAAGATAATGAGTTTGGGGAAGGAACGCACATAATTTTTAAGGGGGGGTTTCCCTTTTGGTTTTAAAAAATATTAAGGGGGTTTTACATTTTTGTAATTGGGATAATAAGGGGTTTAAAAAAAAAAAAACCCGGTCCGTATTTAAAAATTAAGTTGATGATGGTTTAACGAAAAAAAAAACTAATAAAAAAAAAATTTTTCCAAAAAAATAGAGCGCAAAAAAATTCCATATGGAATGTATTTTTAAAACAATTTAAAAATGTTCCCTGAAACAGTTTTAATTTTCCCAAAAACGGTAACCCCAATTTTTTGTATTTTTTTTAAACAAAATTTTAAAAAATTTTTAATTTTTCCTTTGGAAAGGCCCCTTTTTTAAAAGTTAATTTTTAAAAAAAGGAAAAGGGTTTTAAGTTTTTTAAAAATTTTTGGAAAAATTTTTTAAAAAATTTAAGTTTAAAAAAAGGGGGCCCCAAAAAAGAAAAACCTTTCTTTTTTATTTTAAAAGGGGCCTTTAAAAAGGAAAAATTTTTTTAAAATTTTCGTGGTCAACAAAAACCTTTTCCCAAAATTGGGTTTCCCCCAGGGCCCCGGGCCCTGAAAAATTTTTAAAAGGGGAAAAGAGAAAATGGGAAAATTTGGGTTTTACATTTGGTTTTGTTTTCCTTTAAAAAGGTTTTTATAAGTTTTTCAAAAGTTTTTAAAAATAGAGGGGAAAAGGAATTGGGGTTTTTAAAAAAAATTTTGGTTAAAAATTTTTGGGCCCAGGTTCTTTTTAGTCCGAGAGCTGGTAAACAAAAATTTAGTGGGTTTTTAAAGTACTTTAAAAATTTTTAAATAGTTCCCCGAAGGATTTAAATATAAAGGTCAAGGTCTGGGGAAAGGGTAGCTACCCCTTTTCCCAAAGTTAAATTAAAAAAAATTTAAATAGGGGTCATTTTTTAGCTATGTTGTTTTCCGTCTTAAAAAATTTAAAAACAACAAAAGAGAGTCACTTTTCCTATAAAATTGATTCCCCCAAAATTTTGGGGAAAGTAATAAATGTAAAAATTTTTTTGTGCCGAAGACAACAGAATCACAAGGGATAAAAAAAAAAATTTGCGCGTCTCCAGGGTATTATGTGTCATATTTTATTTATTTTTTACATATAACGCAAAAATTATGATTTTTTTTTTGGGGACAATATAATATGAAAAAAAAGGATATATTTTTGTTTCCCCAGGTTACAAATCCAATTAAAAATAAACACGGAACCACCAAACTTCAAAAAATTGCAAAATGCATCATAGAAACATCGCGGGTAATAAAATAAAATGCCGAAAAAAAAAAAAATGCACCGTCAAAAGTTTTTTTCATATTTATTCTAAATCTGGTCGACGACGGGAAATAAACGGGGGATTTTTAAAACCCTATTTACATTCTGTTATTTTTGGCTTCGGTCGAATGAAACATTCCGGGGAGGTTTAATTAAGTTGCAGCGACATGCCGATCGGACTTATTTTTATATGACCTTTACTTTCTGGTATTTATTATACGTTTAACGATTCCTATATTGAAATTAAAAAAAAAGCTTAATTTATTTACATTGGGCACTTTAGCTAATATTAGCTCATCGTTATAGACGCAAAAAAATAGTTTTTAAAAAATATCCTTAAAAAATATCTATAAAAAAAACACAGGTTCACAAAAAAGTGGGGTGGGGGGAATGGGGCTTAGAAAAAATTTGGGGGGGCAAACAGAAAAAAAAGGGGAAAAGGGGGGGTAATTTTAGTTTTTTTAATTAAAGCGTCAATATCTAAAAAAAATATTAAATATACACATAACTTTAAAGAATAAAGCTATGCTTTTTTTTAAAAAAACCTTTAATTTAATTTTTTATAACCTTTTTTCCCCCAAAAGCAATATTTATTTAGTTAAAATTTAAAAAAAACCCATTTTGTATTTTTAAAGGGTTTTCCCCAAAAAAAATTAAAAAAATTTTTTTTTTTATTTTTAAAAAAAATTTAAATGTTTTAAAATTTAAATAAATAAAAAAAAAAGATTTATAATAAAAAAAAAAACTTCAAAAATCAAATTATTAAAAAAAAAATTTTTTTTTTTTTTTGGACTGAAATTTACATTTTCATTTATATGTCCTTTATTATTTCCCTTTTTTAAAAAAAGTTTATATAACTTTTTATATAGACAACCCAAAAAAAATTTTTATTTTTCGTTTTATGAAATTTTTTCCTTCTATAGTTTATAAGTCGTAGTCCAAACATTTTTTTGGGAGCAGGTGTCTACCAGTTAGTGTACCGTATTGATTTTTGGGGTTTTTTTTCGATTTCTCGAGAAATCCCCCAAGGGGGTTTCTTGTGCAGTAAAAAAAATTTGGGAAAAAGGGGGTTTTTTTCATTGATTCATATGAACGTCTACAAACTTTGTAAACAAATTTAATTAATGGGAAATAAAAAAAGTTTTTGGGACAATAAAGAAGGGGATTTTCGAAATGCATTTAAAAGTTTGCAATAAAAAAAAAATTTTTAATGAGTAAAAATGACGAAAATGACCCCAAAATTTTTTTGGGGGGTTTTTGACGGCCCCAATAGAATCCGGGGGGTGCTGGGGTGGTGTAAACGTCGCCGGGGTTTTACAAAAAACCTTTTTAATATCAACCCAATTTCCCCCGGGGGTTTTAAAACCGCTGAAACAATCGACAAAGTTTTGGGGTACTGGTGGGGGAAGGAAACGTCGTCTTCGGGCAATTTTTTTAATATCAGCCCAATTTTTTTTCCCTTGGGGGGCTTTTGAGGCCCTTGCCCATATTCGTTTTCAGCGACCACAAAACCCCAAGTAAAGAAATTGGCCCCCATATTAGTAGAATTTGTGAAAAAACTCCAGAAGACGACGTTTACACCATTCTTAGCGCACCAGGTTCCCGGTTTCAAGTTTATTCGTTTCAGCCAACAAAAAATTTTAGTAA
The DNA here is from genome assembly GCA_019359885.1 of Listronotus oregonensis. NCBI lineage: Eukaryota > Metazoa > Arthropoda > Insecta > Coleoptera > Curculionidae > Listronotus > Listronotus oregonensis. The sequence goes on along the minus strand of JAHBCN010026047.1, from coordinate 1,641 downwards.
AAAATTGGGTAATATTAAAGGTTTTTCCCAAAAAAGAAGACGGTTTTTAAAATTTTAGGGGGCAAAGGTTTTCTATTTTTAATTCATATTGTTTCACCATTAAAAAAAAATTTTAAAAAAAGGGCTAATTAAAAAAATTGTTAAATTAGGACGACTTTACCCCCCCCTTTGGGGGACCGTACCCCTTGGCTCTTTTTTTTTTTGTGTTTTTGGGCCCGGAAAAAACCCCGGGGGGGAAAAATTGGTTTTTCATCATTATTACCCTTAAAATTTTTTTTAAGAAATTAAAAAGCTTTCGGAAATGAAAAATTTTTTCCCAATGCACAAACCATTTTTTTTGCTCCCATTAATTGAATTTGTTTAAAAATTTTTCAGACCATACGAATAATGAAAAAAAAATGTTTTAAACCATTTTACTGCATAAAAAATTTCCCTTTGTAAGGCCTTTTTTTGTGTACGTTTCCTTGACTAACCCCAAAAAAAAACTTAGTCCGACACCCAACACCCACCATTTTTTTTTTGGACCTGTAATTTTTTAAAAACTTTATCTTTACCCCCAAAAAATGACATAGGTCTTAAAATAAAATCTTGGTGCTATATGAAAAAAAATTTGATAAAAAGTTGATTAACCAAATACCTTTAGTCCTTAAAGGGGGGAAAAAAATTCTGTTTTTGCCTAAAAAATTTTTGGTTTTTTTTCAGTCCTAAAATAAATTTTTTTCGGACTCAGTCCAAATGGGGCGTCATGGAAACCCTTTTTTTAATACAACAATTGAACATCTATTTTTTTTATTTTGTCATTTTTTAAAATTGAAAGGCGTTGTTAAACAACTAATCATTCATAATAAAAAATTTATATGTTTTTTTTGGGGCATTAACAAAAATGTTGTTTGTTTAAAAGCCTACGCCAATAAGTATGGCACATAATAAAAAAAAAAATTGATTTATGTCATTTTTTTCGGAAGGGCAATATTATATCTTATTCAGGTAAAAAATTTCAAAACTGATTTTATTTGACCCCAAATTTTTTTTTCCTTTTTTTTTTTTTTTGGTTTTTTTAAAAAAAGTTTTTAATAAAAGATAAGAAAGAATTTTGTTGGAATGCCTTAAAAAAAAACAATTAAACTACTACCCAAAAAAAAAATAAGGTTAAAAAAAAAATAAAACTTAAAAAAAAAAAAATATATTCGTAAATAAAAACAAAAAAATTAGATTTAGGGGCCCAAAAAGGGGTTTTTCAAATGGGCGAAGGGTCACTAAAAATAAAAATAAAAAAAGTTTATCTTACCCAATTTAGGGCCAAGAGTGAAATACGTCTTAAATAACTGAAGCTGGAACTTTTCCTTAAAAGAAAAAAAAAAAATTTAAAAATTTAAAAATTAAAAAAGTCTTGTTCTTCTAAAAAAATTTTTGATCAAAAAATTTAAAAAAGTAATAATAAATTAGAATAACTAAAATTTTTTCAGAAAATAATTTTTAAAATCAAAAAGTATTTAAAAAAAAAACCCCATGGTTTTGTCTGTTTGTGACCAAACATTTTTAATAAAAAAACAAAAAAAAATACTTTTTATAAGTGATTTAATAAAGATATTTTTATTTTATTTTGGGTTTAAAATATTTGCATCTACCGCAAAGCCATAA
>JAHBCN010026046.1:0-10880 GCA_019359885.1 Listronotus oregonensis | reverse complement strand
AAACTATTATCATTATTAAATTGAGTACATATTTTGCAAGAATGGTGCATTAAACATCTTTTTAACAAATATCCAGTTACATAGACTTAAACGTTGTCTTCTGGGCAAGTAAGATTTTAATAATCTGTAGTCAAAATTTTTAATTTATTTTGGGGAGTTTGACTTTCTGTACGTAATAAATTTTTTAGTAAATTGTTCCCAATTATCTGCCATCATGGCTGGACCAAGGCCCAAAAGAACTTCATTAAAACCATTAGTACAGTTGCCTTTCTCCACGTGATTTAAATTTCTTAAAGTTGATAACTTTTTAAACTCTCTACTAAATTGTATAGCATTCGCATCACTCCGAAGAAAACTATCTTCAGAAAGTGCAAACTGCAAAATCTTAATACTAATTAGCATTTTTCTGCTGCATGATTTGCAAATTTGGGCAAACCCATAAATTAAACATCTAAAAATATTTAAAATATGTTATTATACTAACTCATGGTTTTTAAATGATTTACTAAAAGTGAAACTATTAGACGAAATATAGATAATTTTCTAGATTAATCTTTAAGCATAAATTATATCGCAAACATCTAAGAGGAAACGTCATAACTATAAAAATAATTGGGGCATTCCCTCCGAGACATCACATAACTTATATCCGATTTATCTCAAATAAATGTTTGTATAATATTTTTAATTATGTGTTGTTTAAAAAATTTAAAAAAGGGATATTCAATTTTAAAAACCCAAAAAATTTTATATACAAAATAATATAATCTGTCTGTCTAGTAAATTACATTTCATCTAAGGTGAATCCGTAATTTATTATTATATCTATAATCAAATTATCTTACCTAGCTTCATCCCTCGGAAAACGAAAAAGTGAAAATCCAGCGCCTTGTTTAACACCACACTCGCCAACTAAACAAACTTTCATTTTTAGGATTCATAAAAAATGTCAATTTCGATGATGTAAAATAAAACCCCATAAACACTATATATACTATATATAATACCCCAGGGGGTACAAGGAGAAGACATTTTTGGGCGGAGTTTAGAGTGGAACTTCTAGTCTTGTCTTTGTTCGGTGTCCAAACCTATTACCAAAAATTTAGCATTGTTTTGTGCGTCTATAGTGAAAACCATATTCATTGTCTTTGCATTTGTTTACTTATCGTTAGATGACTCTAGACAAGTTGCTTTAATAAACTCTGTTCTTATTATACCATGGTATCGCTAGCAAAGTAAAAAGTAAAAAAAAAACTCCCAAACCGATTCCTAATTATTATTGTTGTTATAATTACTGTAAGCATTTTTTTGTTTATACTTATAGAAAGCCCTTGTATCAAAGAGATTGAAAACGTTATATTTTCAGACCATTTTTATTCGTCTCTAGTACAAAAGGCTGCCGTGTGCAATGTAAAAACTACAAAAGATTAACTATTTGACAATATTGGTATTTTCCTTGTCATAGAAAGTTATCTCTTCTGTACAAAATAAATGAATTTTTTCGTATCAATCGAATTGGATAAAAATATTTGTTAATTACTGTATAATATAAACATAGAATGTATAGTCGTATATACAAATTGGAAAATGAACTATTGTAGTACCTAAGCAGAATAAAATATACTCTGAGCATATCGTCTGTATAACAGTGGTTCAATATTTTCAACCATCTAGTCACAATAAAAATATTCATAATTATAAACTTTTGTTTTATTTAATCCTATATAGCACAAAATTATCTTAAGTTATCATACAATGACCGCAATATAATTGGTAATATATTTTATGCACGTTCGAGAGGTGAATTTAACTTACCTCCTGCATTTTCGGGCAGTAAATTGAATTTACCGCCCTCAGGCGGTAAGTAATTTGGCCACCAACTGAAACAACCATGCTCAATTTGGGATGGTTTTGGTAAGATAATATATAAGAAAGGTATTCTAATCCTGCAATGCATTATGGGAAATGTGTCAAGCGGTGGCGCCACCACCAGTGTGTCAGACACCTAGCCGGCAAATATAAAGTATTTTCATGCTCCTCCAATAATAAAAATTATTTTATAATAAATTATACTTTTTAATAATTAATTCTTATTTTTTTGGTTATTTATGAAGAAATATATAGTATTAGAAAAAAATGCAATAAATGTTAGTGCAATTAATTTGAAATCCATGTCAACACAAAACTTTGATTAATAAATAAAAGTTTATTAATTTTAATTATTAAAAAGCGAACAATGAAAACATAGATTTTTTAAGTATTCTTAATACTAAGAGCAAACAAATTTGTAGTATAAAAAAAAAATAGGTTGTAATAATATTATTAGCATAATCTTAACAATTTATTTGCGAACAGTTTTGTAGAAGTATGCATATATATGCACTTCGAGAACTAAAAACAACAAGATTTTGGTTCTCTGGTTGTGGAGACGTAAAGAAATGAATTTCCCCAAAACCTTATCGCGAATCTTATTTATTTATTAATACAAGTCCAACAGGCAACCATTAACAGAGCTACAAATAAACTATCTATAATTTGCTAATGTGGATATATTTATATGTAGGTAGGTAAATATATTTATTTGTCTGTCCACGTGATTCTGTAGTTATGGCTTGAGCTAAAATCATGAAATTTGGGACAGTGGTAATCTTTAGCAGTGGCTAGAACCTAACGAAGCCCGTTTTTTGAATTTCGCCCCCGTGACAAATATAGAAGCAAAAAAGTGTTTTTTTACCGTTAGCCGTACGGAAGGCGTTTTACGGAGACAGAGGCTTTTCATCTAGTTTATAAATAATCAAAAAATGAGAATTAATTATTAATAAGTAAGTATAATTTATTATTATTAAATAATTTTTATTATTGGAGGAGTTCGCATAAAAATACTTTATTTGCCGGCTAGTGTGTCTGTCACACTGGTGGTGGCGCCACCGCATGACACATTTCCCATGATGCATTGCAGGATTAGAATACTTTCTTTTGTATTATCTTAGGTTTGGTACTTACGGCCGAGTGATGATCGCGTTGTTAAAATTAGCAATGGACTTAGCAGTTTAGAATGTTTAACAAAACGTCATTGTCATTGTTATTCAATGATTTTAGTAGGCAACCTGTTAAAATCTGACATTTTGTTAAACATTCTAAACCGTTGTTAACTTTTAACAATTTGCTAAGTTGGCAACGGTTTAGAATGTTTAACAAAATGTCAGATTTTGACAGGTTGCCTACTAAAATCATTGAATAACACTGACAATGACGTTTTGTTAAACATTCTAAACTGCTAAGTCCATTGCTAAATTTAACAACGCGATCATCACTCGGCCGTTAGTCTAGCATGAGTCCAGCCAACTTTGAGAATGTTATACAGGGGAAGACTGTTTATTTCTGAAAAAAAAATGTGAAATGAATGCCATTTTAAAATAATTTATTTTTGAATTGAGAACGTCCGATCGTGCATTACACGTAATAAGTACAGGGTGGGCATTTTATTAGGGTCCTATACATTTTCTTATAAACTGCAGACTTTAAAAAAATAAAAATGGGACAAAAGTTTCTTGGATTAATTTATACTTTTAACTAATTTTATTTTCACATATACAGGGTATTCATTGTGTTGGCCGCCGGTGTTTACTTCCTTATTTTAAATGGGTCACCCTATTGATTATGATATATTTAGAAAGCGCTTTCAAAGGCAAGTTTATGAAGATATGTAACAGTATCGGTCTGTGCTGCAACGTTTCGGATTTATTGAAGTTTTTCTTAAATTTTTTACCTATTTTTAAATTCATACAAATACGGTAAATATTCCTATTTTTAAAATTTGTTTACGGAAAAAGAATTACAGAAGCTAATTTTATATATACTAGCAGGCAAATTTTTTTAAATTTTAAAAATGTTACAGTGTTGCCATGTTTTGCCTATCGTAAAATTTCTTAAGTTTTTTAAATGCAACCCCCCGTATATAATACAAAATCTATATATGGAATTAAAACGATAATGAAGATTTTAACGATGTTTAACAACATGGGTCGGCGAGTCACAGTTTCGAACTTATGAATAATTGTCTTTAGAAAAAATATTTTTCTTTTTCCAAACATACTACACCTTGTATACTTTATGTTATGAATTAATATGGGGGATTTGGTTAACTTATCTTAAACCAAATTTATTGTATTAATTCATAATATTAAGTATACAGGGTGTAGTGTGGTTGGAAAAAGAAAAATATGACTTTTCCTGAAGATAATCATCCATAAGATCGAAACGGTGACTCGCAGACCCATGTTGTAATACATCGTTGAAAAGGTTTTTTAATTCTATATATAAATGTGTTATTATATACATGGATTTGCATTTAAAAAATTCAAGAAATTTTACGATGAACAAAACATGGCAACACTGATTTATTTTTAATTTTTAACTAAAAAAAAATTCCTGCAAACGTAGATAAAATAAGCTTTTGTACTTTTTTTTAAAATGAACAAATTTTAAAAAAAGGAATATTTACCATCTTTTTATTAATTTAAAGATAGGTCAAAAATAAAAGAAAAACGTCAATAAATCCAAAACGTTCCAACACAGTCCCATACTGTTATATATCGTTGAACTTGCCTACGAAAGCGCTATCCAAATATATAATTATATAGAGGGTGTCCCATTTAAAATAAGGAAGTGAACACCGGTGGCCAACACAATGAACACTCTGTATATGTGAAAGTGGAATTAATTAAAAGCATAAATTAATTTAAGAAACTTTTATCAGAACTTTTTTCCCGAAAGTCTGCAGTTTCTGAGAAAACGTATAGGACCCTAATAAAATGCTCACCCTGTACTTTAAGCGTTATGTGTAGTACCGCCCTCAAATATTGAAGACCTCCGCTGTCACGTCGGTCTTCAAACACTTTCGGGCGGAAAACTACACTTACCGCCCTTAATACTTAAATAGTTAATAGAAATTCGACTCTTAGAAGTACAATTCTTAACGAATTTCCAGATCAACCTGAACAATACCTTTAAACCTAAATAGTTATTTACCGAACAAGTGCGGAAAATGGTACTAATCCGCACGCGACTGCAGCTGCACGAACGACGCGAAGCGGAGTTCGGGCAAGCCGTCAAGGGTGGAAAAAAGACTTGCCGCACGTGTTAGGTACAAACGGTCCTACGATCAATATAGTTATCAGATAAACATTAATTAGGATTGAGTTTAATAATAATAAACTGTAATAACAAAAATTATTAAGCTTCTTACCAAAAACTACTTATTTTGTAAGTGTTGCATCATATTGAGATTTTTTTAATGAGATATTAGTATTACATTTAACAAGTCGTACGAAAAAGTCACTTTTCAGTGTTAGTACTCCTGAAAAATACCTTTTCGCTCATTTTTTTAGTAGAACTATTAACGATAAAACAGATAATTATTAGGAAAAATTTTTATTTTAGACTATGAGAATAGAGAACTGAGAAATCAAATTAGGCATATTATTAAAGTTAATCGTGCATTTTATAAATACTTTATATAAATTCTTATACGATAACAAAAAACAAAATACATTCTTTTATTTTGTGTTTTTATATGTATACAGGGTTTCGAAAAAATATAAGAAATTTCCCAGATATATACAAAGAATGTAGGTGTCAAAAAGACGATTATTTAAAACTAGTTAAAATGACGCAACCAGCAGCACCTGAAACAGGATGCAGTTCAGCATGTGGCTGCAGAAAAAGTGGCCTTCATTGCTCACCGGCTTGCAGTGGAAGTGACTGGGATAACAACCCACCACTTAAAAAAGATGAAATCTCCGATACGCAAAATATAAATGAAAATTAAATTTAATATTTTTTGTGTATGTGAGTAAAGCAGAAAATGTTTAACATTTAATAAAATATTTTTAAGTTACTGATAAATATCTCTTCATAAAATTTTATTTATTTAAATTTGAACTTTTTTGTAAATATCCAATATATAATATATTTCTCAGAGTTGTTTAAATCCTAAAGAAATATATACATTTTTAATGTTGTTATGTATATTTATATTATGTTACTTAATAAATATCTTATAAGAAATTATAACAGTGCGGAAATTGAGTAAAATTTCTGCTCTCAGAAATTGAAGTTCACGATATCTTCGAAACTATAAAAAATTCGAGAAATTTTTATTATACTATTTTTGTAGAAAATTTAATTATCTATAAAAAAGTTTGCGTGTAAAAATGACGAAAATTAATATTAAAAAAGTTACAACGATTTAAAAAAAATGTTTATTCATTGACGCATACGTATACATTACTCACAGTTGCAGGGACGGACTAGCTGTGACACTCTTTTTTTACGCCCTGTATGGATAACAACTTTGGACAACTTTTTGCAAACCTTTAACTATTGACTAAAAATTAAGTAATCTTTATTCATATCCCTTATTCTAACCGTTTTTGAAAAAACGTTACTTTATTTACACTGTTAATCCTCTTTTGTCAGGATGAATATGAAACAGGAATTTTCTTAATTCGTCGTGTTCGCGGATGTATTGGGTTCTGTGAGCGTATCTTAAACACTTTTACGATGTTTTTAACTAGAAGTTTAACTTTTTATTGAAACTATTATGTTGGTAGTAAAAGAAATTTCCTCTCTTTTCATATTTAGCCCGACAGAACTTAGAGGAATAACAGTGTAAATAAAGTGAGGTATTTTTGAGACCAGGTAGGATAAGCCAAATGAATGAAGAGCACATAATTTTTAGTAAATAGTTAAAGGTTCATAAGAAAAGTTATTTAAAGTTCTTATTAATACAGGGCGTAAAAAAGAGGGCCATGCTAGTCCGTCCCTGCAGCTGTGAGTAATTCACAACACTTCCTTGATAGTAATTTAAAGAGTTTTACATCTTATATTTGTGGTTTAATAATTATGTCTAAAAAACTTGATTCCGTTTGAGCTCTTGGGAAAACAATATCTCGGAACAAAAGGCTTATATGAAAAAAGTTTATTATACTTGTGATATTCTTTTATGTGTTTTTTTCGTATTTGGGAGAATTACCACATTTTCGTGGACTTCTTGTATAAATTAAATTAGGTAGTAATATTAACAATCAGGTAATAAAGTTAATATTATCAAATTTAGCTAGCAGAAAAAAAGGAGCTAGTTAATTCTAAATATGGGGGAAGAGGGTCAAAAAAGGCAAACAAGGAGGTATTAGGAAAAAAGTTATAAATGTTGGTAAAAAAAGAAACCAAAGTGTTTGGCTAATTTAGGTAAAGTGTGAGTAAGTATACCTATATACGGTTTATTCTATCAACACCATTTTAACATTGTGATGGTGGGAAACCCAAGAGTGCAACTAAGTAAATACTTACGTTAAATAGGCAATGCAAAAAGCAACCATAACAGTATCTGTTAGCCATGGTACCGCCACAACTGCAAGCACACTTAGATTCGTGGTTTTTAGGTTTTTCACGAAAAAATAAACCAGTAAACATAAACAAAATCAGTAAAACGACTTCAAAATATCATTTGATACTAGGCTAGACATGTTTATTAGTTTTAATTTATGTACAGGGTTACAGGGTTATTCAAGAAGGACTAAACAGGGTCGTATTTGGGGCTGTTTTCAAATAAAAAGAAATCCATGAGCCATTATGTATATTTATTTCTGTGTAATCTTAAAAAATACTTAAGAAATTATTTCAATCAATTCATCTAAGAAATGTGTGATTAAAATTAGGAAATAGACAAAGATAAAAATAAATACCTAAAATTCCAAAACACAAGAGTCAATATTTTGTCAATGTCTAGCGTTTAGTGTTGATTAAGCAGAAATATTTTCTTAGAGGGCCTTGGAGCATAAGGAGGGGGGGATAATCGGCCTTTTAATTTTTTGAAATCTTACCCAGCTAGGATTGTTGACAATAAAAAGACGTGTTTTTTCCTTTTTTTATTTACGTAGGTGCTTCAGAAGCTGTTTTGTTAAATCATGAAGATTTTTCGTTTTTTCTAATATATTAGCTGCATTAAAAGATTTTTTAGTATTGCTTGCGCCAAATTAAAGGTCTTCGAAGCGCGAAGAAGGCACATTTTTTTTACATTTTTGGCGGAAAATTATTTTTTTTGGCTTTAAAAATTTTAATATTTTTTTAACAAAACCTATTGATCCACGTATAGTATAATGAAAAAAAAATGTGATGTGTCTTTAATAGATCTAGTTTAAAAATTTGTTTCATAATTTTTAAAACGGTGATAAATAAAATTGAAATTCTATTTTTTTTTTCGCTACTTTTCGATATTTTTTTAGAAGAAACTTAATATTATTTTTTTTTATTTTTTTTTTAAATAAAAGTATTAAATGACTTTTGGATAAGAAAGATTAAAAATAAGCTGGTAAAGACGAATTATTACTAGAAAGTAGAGGCAAATTAATAAAAATTCGTTTTTACCCGTTTATCTTAAATCTTTTTAATCCAAAAGTAATTTAAAACTTCTATTCTTTATTTTTTTTAACTATTAAAATTAAGTTTTTTTATTAAATATCAAGAAATAGCGAAAAAAATAGATTTTCAAAAATGATAAAAAATATTCATGAAGCTAGATTTACTAAAAACACATCACGTATATTTTTTTTATCATAACGTGGGTCAAAAGGCTTGGTTAAAAAATATTCAAAATTTTTAAAGCCTACAAAAAATTAATTTCCCGTCAAAAATGTAAAAAAAAGTTGTGCCTTCTTCGCGGTTCGAAGACCTTTAATTTGGCGCAAGCAATACTAAAAAAATATTTTAATGCGGCTAAGATATTAACAAAAAAACTTCATGATTTAATAAAACAGTTTCTGAAGCACCTAACTAAATAAAAAAAAGCACGTCTTTCTATTCTCAACAAGCTTAGTTAAGGCCCTTTAATGTCATTTAACTTTTTTCCATAAATAGCTATATGATATAAAAGCAGCAATCCACGTTAGACTTTAACAGAGCCACAATAGACCGAGCGGTCGCAGTGGAGGGCGTAAAAAGTTCACTTACTTTAAACCTACCTACCTAGACTTTAACAAAATATTAACTTTTTGCATTTTGACATTTTAGGGATAACTTTTTCTATTTTCTAATTTATATCGCAAAACACTCATATAATTTCAGTTAATTTGTTTGTTACTAAAAATAAATACGAAATCCTGTTTACTGAAACCCATCGAGAAAAATAAGACGCTTTAAAAACAAACCAATAAATAAGGTGTTATAGAAAATAACAATTTTATGTCATATTATTCAAGTCCAATAATTTTTTTAAGTATTCAATTAGATTCTACAGGAAGAGTGCACATTTCTTTTTTAATGCAAGGAATGTTACAAATATGGCCTGTTCCGGCCTTGTTGAATGACCTTTTTTTACACGAGACTAAAAAATAATATATTTTACCGAAAATATCTTGTTGTTTCAGATATGGTTTAAAAACCGAAGAGTGAGATGGAGAAAACGTGAACGATTCGCAATGACTACGGCGGTTGATTTCAAGACTGGTTTTGCCACTCAATTTAATGGACTACCCGCTATTACTAACGACCATTTTTACTCTTGCCCAAGTTATAACAACTGGACGTCCAAAGTACCCAACCCTTTAAGCGCCCAACCCTTCTGGCCTGTGGTTGCTACCAATCACCATCAAGGTGCAGTAAATTATTTCAATACGTCTTCGCCAGTTACTGCAGTATCGATGTCTGGATCAGCTAGTTCAATACTTCCCGCCGTTATTGCATCTGAATTAACAAATACTTCAGCATCTGTTACATCGCAGCATTGTCCTTATAGTACCTATACAACCTCGGCCAGTCCCTATTCTATGTATCATAGTAGATCAGCTACTGAACCATGTACTGTAATGTCTTCTAGTATAGCGTCACTCAGATTCAGAGCAAAACAAAATATGGACTTTGTTAGTTACCCAAGTGTGAGCCCTATATCGACACCTTCTTCTGATCTTCAAGCTTGTCAATATGCGACTAGTGAAGCGAAAGCTTGGCTGAAACGAGAGTTAGGTCCCTGGGGACCCTCGGATGAAACGTGAAAACTGATAATGTAGGTGTTATTGAAAACTTAAACCAAAGATAAGTTGTAAATGTATAGAGTCATCCATCAAGGAAGTGCCATTTGTGGATTTTCCCAGATTAAAAAAAATGTGAAATAGAAGTTTATTATATTTCTTCTCGCAGAATCCTTAAGGTAGTTCACTCGCGACAGACGTAAACAAAAGTGTTGCCTTATAGTAAGTAAAGCCCGGCCCGTTCACAAGTCAAATCATTTTTTTTCTATTTTAGTTTAATTCGGGATGCAGTATTTTGAATGACCAAAAATTTAGCGCTGTTCCAAATGATATCGAATACGCTTTACCAAAAGTAAGAGGTTCTCAATGCTTGAATATATTGTTTATGTAGGAGACTGCACACAACACATGAGGTCTGTTTGTTATTCAGTAATATGTTACTCAATTTTACACTTTTTGGACCCACCTAGTCCTAAAATACACTTTCCATAAGAGCAATTACGTAAAAAAGGATAACATAATGTACACTTTATAGGTATTAACAATAGACGAGTTTTAAAAACATAATAATTTTTTTTTAGTTGGTCTAATAGTTTGGATTTAAAATAGGCAATATTATATAGCTATTCAACACATGTAGGAAATAGCCGAGTTTTAAAATTAAATCCTTCTATCCTATCATGCCTCTATGTTATTATACATTTATAAAACAAATTGTGTGTGTATTTTTTCTTATAAATTGCCCGATCTGTATTTCAAAAGTTAGGAAGTTTTGCTATATATATATATATATATATATATATATATATATATATATATATATATATATATATATATATATATATATATATA
>JAHBCN010026045.1:0-10912 GCA_019359885.1 Listronotus oregonensis | reverse complement strand
TCCTTTTAAGGGAAAGGGTTTATCATCCTTTGTTTTTAAAGAAAACAACAGTACGTAATTATAAATATTTTTGTTTTCTTAAAGCTTGTATTTTCAAATTTACCAGGGATTTTATTTTCCAAACGGTTTTAATTTTAACTTTAAAAAAAAACCACGGCAGTTCATTTCTACTAAAATCTAGTTCTCATTGTTAGTTCTATTTTTTTTGTTTATCATTGTAAATAGTTGCTTTATTTATATTTGTAAAAGATTTAATTGTTTTGAGAAATTCTTCTTTTATTGCTTTGGGGGAAACATTAAAAAGGGAGGGACCTTTGTGGCTAGTGAAATGAATGGCAAAAGAACAACAGAGACGACGAGAAACAGTATAGTTTAGACGTAATTGGTAAGATCTAATAACCTAGTAGTCCTTGCATACTAAAACATCAAGAAAAAGACCAACCTATCTTCTAGAGTGCCTTTGTCATTAAATATATCAGTTTGTTTAAATTAAAAAACTAAACCCGAAGGGGAAAAATAGTTCTCGGATGTCGGCCACTGCCCATTAACAACTTTTAAAAGTCCATATTTTCCCACAAAATGGTGGAAATTATTGACTCGATTAGATATCCTGGAATAGCAGCAACCATGAAAGGATATATTTCTTACAATGCTAACGAATTAAATAAATATAAAAATGCTGGTTGAGTATTGATGATGATTTTACTTGCGATATCGTTGAGCCGACCACTGGAAGTTTTAATGTTTGTGTGCCGCTAAGAACCCTACTGGATTTGCTGAAGACTTTCAAAAAATACTCATAAATGTTAAGAACGAATTGGTGTTAGTAAGAAGCCTTCTGACATAAATGCTATTATTAACACGGCTGATGCAGAAAATGTAGGAGTTACTATTGATAAGATTGTTTGGAGGCTACCACATATTACAGTATCTGATGTCGAAAGTTTAGAGCTTTTAAAACCTATTGAAAATGGAACCGAATTGGATATCGGTTTTAGAAGCTGGGAACTCACAGAACATCCATCAGTTCCAACTGGAAAACAACTTACCTGGAATATAAAGACTTCGGTGCAGGTGGAAAGACCCAGATGGATAATTTTAGGTTTTCAAACAGCCCGAAAGGATAAATCCAACAAGAATAGTAGCTTATTTGATCATTGTAATGTGTCAAATGTAAAGCTTTATTTAAATTCAGAATTTTATCCGTATGATAATTTAAATTTGGAGATTTCAAGAGGACTAATAGCTACTCTTTATGAAATGTATTTCGAATTTCAAGAGAGCTACTACGAGAAAGAAAACGAACCACTTTTTACTCCCAAAACTTTAAAAAGTATGCGCCTATAATTGTAATTGATTGTTCAAGACAGAATGAAATATTAAATTCTGGTATTATTGATGTAAGACTAGAGATTGAAACAAAAGAAAACTTTCCGCAAACACCAGTGCCTACTGTTTAATTATTCATGACAAACTTGTTAGATATTCACCATTAATAGGATCTGTAAGAAAGATTTAATAAATATATTTTTCTTTACATGAGATAATTGTAATTTTAGGTTAAGTATAGTTAGTAGAATGTTGTATTGTAATTTTATGTAATGTTAGTAGCAAATTAAATGTAGCCTATTTTTGATTCACCCTGAATATGTGGTTTAAATAAATTAATTTAATATATACAATGTGTTTTATTATTTAATATTCAAAAATTGCGAGATAAATATAATAAGGTCCTACACCCCACGCTTAGGAACCAGGCCTGGTGCTTAAGCGTGGGGCCCCCACATGTTAGGTTTGGCGTTTGACAAGTGACTGGGTTAACATGTGATAAGCGTCATTTTTTTTAACGCTTGCCTAGTAATCTATTAGGATCTCGTACACATAAGCTTAATTTTCTAAGTTACGTGGTTCGCGAAATATGACAAGTGACAGGCGACATTTAACAGCTGACAGGCGCCATTATTTTAGTACCTGTGTAGGAGCGCTAAAATAACCATGTTAGTCCCACGTGTAAGCCTGATGTTAAAGCACAAAGCCCACTATGATGAATTTACTATAGGGTTACCGTCCTAATCGCTAATTGATGAATTTCGACGATTTTTAAACAGCTGTAGCGCCTTTATGGCTAAAGATGGCGCCATGCGGTTTTCGCTATTCAATAGGTACGACGTTACACTAATTTTAAAAAATTTAAACCGCGCGCCTTAGACTCATCATCAGGGCTAACAAACGATTTTAGTCGACAGCGCCCGAACGGCATAACCTAAAATTTTCACGTTTGCGCAAATCAATATTAGGTCTTAGCACAAGTATCCTCCGCATAACGGCCATTTTCCAAGTCACGTGGTTTTTGACATATGACAGGTGACAGATGACATTTGACAGGTGACATTTGACATTTGACAGATAGTATTTGCCACGCCCTAAATAATGCGTCACACAAGATTCCTAAATATTTAATTACGTCAGAGATATTAAGATGATAAGCTCCCCCGGGGGATGGCGGATGCAGAACATACTATCTAACACTACTAATTAAGTATACAGGGTGTCCCAGAAGTAATGGGACACAAAGCAACGGCAGATTCCTTAAGTCGAAATAATGTAATTAACGTACACTTGCCTTATCCCAAAGTTAATAATAACTAAGATACAGGGTGTCAAACTTTTAATTTTGTTTTCGTTTTTTCGTAAAAATTTCTTAACTAAATGACAGAGCAGTACAAAATTGGGGATTTGGGGATCTTTTGAAGCGAGAAATTTAAATTTGTCCATACTTTTAATGTTGCTGGTAGAGGGCGCCAGCTATGGCCTACCCCACTTGTGTTAGATGGCATAACTTTTTTTAAGCTTAGTATGTTGACCTGTTTATTAAAAAAGAGGTTACTATAATTCCCTTTGCGTCAAAAATGTATACTTTATTTATGTCTCTAGGAGCAGCTGTTTTCGAAATAAATGCATTTTAAAGGACCCCGCAATTTTCCTATGGTTATCGGCCAATTATTTTTAAACTTTGCAAAATAATTGTTTCCAACACCCTGATCAAAAGTTTCCACGGGCACAGAACCCAAAAATTCTCTCTAACCCGCCCAAAATTACTCTCCAAATTCTCCAAATCCTTGGTGACTTTTAAGGCTGATTTTGGGGGGGTTAGAGGGGTTTCTGGGTTTTCTGCCCGTAAAGACTTTTGATCAGCGTGTTAAAAACTATTACTTTGCAAAGTTTGAAAACAATTGGCCATAAACCATTTTCCATAGGAAAATTTCCGGCTCCTTTAAAATGCATTAATCTCGAAAACAGTTACTCCTAGAGACATAAATGAGATATACATTTTTGACGAAATGGGAATTATTGTAACTTCTTTTTTAATAGACAGGTCAATATACTAAGCTTTAAACATGTTATGCCTTCTGAAACAAGTGGGGTAGGCCGTAGCTGGCGCCCTCTACCAGCAACATCAAAAGTATAAACAAATTTGAAATTATCGCTTTCAAAAACCCCCAAATTCCGAATTTTGTACTGCTATGTCATTTAGTTAAGAAATTATTACGAAAAAACGAAAACAAAATTACAAGTTTGACACCCTGTGTCTTAATTATTATCAACTTTGGGATAAGGCAAGTTTACGTTACTTGCATTATTTCGACCAAAAAAATCGGCGGTTGCTCTGTGTCCCATTACTTCTGGGACACCCTGTATATGTAAATTCCCAAGCAGTATTTTTAGTGTAGTGTAATATAGCTCTTATTACCATCAGGCGCGTAGCGCTGGGGGGGGTTTATGGGTTAAAACCCCCCCTATGAGGCAAACAAAAAAAATAATACTACATAAATGTTCTAAAACTGCCCTATCATACTTAATACATATGCCATGGCAATCATGGCATGGGCCGTGTATTACGCACTGTCTATACCTTGAAAGTTTTAGTTCCGTATGGAGTTACGAATCATTCAAATCGTATACCTTCGCGCAATCTCCGGTATGCGATTGTAAAGCTACTTTTTAATGCAGATTTAGTTGGCTAATCTTTTGAAGAAAAATGGTAAAGCGATCATCAAAGCTCACTACTAACTGAAGACAATGAAGAACTTGATAAGGACCACGCTCGATGGATTATTACAGTTATAGGTTGGTAATTATCTAATGTTGTATAATATCGTTAAATGGGTTTAAATTAGTAAAAATTACGTAGTATGTCATTAGATTTTGTAAAAATGTATAAATTTAATTTTTACCTAAAAAAATCGACCTAGTAGAAAACATCGTGTCCTTAAATGCGTTATGTCTCTATGTAGTATTTATATTTTTGCGAATATATTCGGTTTGAAAAGAGATATTAAATTGCGGTTTTCGCCGTTTTGTTAGAATTTTTTTTCTCTATCTAAATATGTAAAAAGGTATATATCATTGTATTTAAATTTTTCAAAAAAATTCGTAAAATAGGTTATTTTTACCTTGACGCCCTCTAGCGGCGTTTGTGAGATGAGTGTAGCAATAGTTTATACACCTTAAAATAGTGTTTAAAATGCTCTTCTAAACGAGACTAAGTTCACTAAATTCGGTTAAAGCAATCCGTAGTTATTAGCACTTTTCTAAATTAAACTTTAACCTTCCCCCACCACTTTAATTTAGAACTGACAAAAAATACACCTGAAGCTTCTTTGTTTAGAAAACATTAAAGATAAAAATAGTACCATTTATTGATACACTTTATTTGATATTTTTTTGAGAAATGTATATTTTTATGTTTTGACGTTACCCTTACGCCCCTAGCGGCCATCCCACGACTTGAAAATAATTTCC
This sequence comes from Listronotus oregonensis, assembly GCA_019359885.1. NCBI lineage: Eukaryota > Metazoa > Arthropoda > Insecta > Coleoptera > Curculionidae > Listronotus > Listronotus oregonensis. The sequence goes on along the minus strand of JAHBCN010026045.1, from coordinate 6,109 downwards.
AGCAATTTCTCTTGGTCGTTTTTATCTAAAAAATTTTTTCCCGAAAGTTATACTATTAGTAGTTTCTGAGATATAGCCGACTACCTCTCTTAGTGGAACACCCGGTACAATGTTCAAAAACTTTAAATCATTTTTCCATTTAAGGGTATTTGTAGTACTAACCACAACTACCCTAAAATAGAAAAATAGTATGGCAGGTAACAAAAAGTTACCCACTCCCAATATGTATAATAATAATGATATTGCTGTCTTAAAAAACGGGATTTGTCTACTCCAGAAGAAAAAATAAATGTTTTAAATACTGTGTGGGTTCCACAGATAAACTTCAACTTTCCCAGTAATGGAGACACAAATTTAAAATTTCAATTTCAGTGGCTGGGAAAGTATAAGTGGCTAGCATATTCTGACACTGAAGACGGCGCTTACTGTAAATATTGTGCTTTATGCCCTCCTACTAATAAATCGGCTGGTGTAGGTAAACAGAAGCTTGGACAACTTGTGGTATCCAAATTTATCACAGAGCTTCTATTGAAAAATTGGCGTCATTGGAGTTAGTTGTCTCAGGTATATCTGAATATAAATATTACAACCAAAGTGATCTACCTCTCCATACACCAGTATGAAGAGGTATTAGTTTCAGGATAAAATTAAGTTTTTCGGATATCATCAAAAATATGTTGTTTGGGTCAAAAAAAGTCTAAATCAACAATAAAAAAAATATGTTTGTCCGTAGGGGTGTGTATGTGCGTGTGTATGTCTGTATAAACGAATTCAGAAAAACTAATGAACCGATTTTAACCAAATTTGGCTCAAAAATTATATTCAGCAGTGGCATGAGACCAGTGATTTTTGAATGACATGGTCCGTCGCTAAAGGGGTGAAAGAGGGGGTTAAAAATATTTAAAAAATTCATAACTTAAAAACCACCGCAGGTATTAAAATACGGTTTTCACATTTAGATGTCTTATTTTTTCTACAGAATTTTGTTGCTATAAATTTTTTCTGCGATTTTTAGTTTTAAGTTGCACAATAAGTTAACTGTACTTTGTTTTTCAATACATAACCTACTTTAAGATTTAAGATTATACTATCATTGTTAATAAACTTGTTCGAAAATATTTGTATAAAATTTTTGAAACATACATTCATCCATTCAAAACCCCCCCCATAAGATCGCTGGCGCTACGCTACTGATTACCATTTACTCAGTAAAATACACAAGTTTTTTTTATATTTTCTAAAAACACATAAAAAACTATTTATTCTGTAAATTTTAGATTTAATTTACCAACCCAATCACATTTAAGTAAATCTTAAATTACTATTAAAAAAATTGAAAATTAAGGATTAAAAAAAATATATTTTTTTTTTAATCCTTATTCATAAAAATTAAAGGGTAGTTATATTACAATTAATAATATTTGTGGTTATACTACCAACATATATTAACAATAAAAAAAAAGAGATCAGACCTTCCTTCTAACAAAAATACTTTTAAAGTCATGACTGTTTTTGTAATCCCTTACAATTGCAAATTTTGGCGTGTGCACTAAAATCACAATGGCCACCATCCATAAACTGCTTAAAATTAACAAAAAAAAAAAGCTTTGAAGTCTTAAGATATAGAAAAAACAACCTGGAAAGTTTTATTATTTTTATAAATGTTTGGGCAACCTATTTATTTTTTTAGACCATTACAGATAGATTGACCCTTTAGTGAAATAGGAAAAAAAGAAACGCCGCCCTATATCGTTTACCTGCTCGAATTAAGTCCATCTCTACATGGTCCAGGGGGCCCGCAGTTATTCGCCGTTTGGACGGTAAATACTGAGCTGGTCCTGCTGCTTACATTACCTCTCGCAGCAGCCATAACGTAGCTCCACATTGCCACAATACATTGCAGACTTTGTCACTGTAACAAAAAAAAGTAAATTGTATTGTAAATTTTAAGTTTAAATAATAAGAGTGGGGCGGCATGCCTACGTATTCAATTCGGGTTTCTAGTAAAAAGTTGTAGCAACATGGAAAACCAACTGAATTTATAGTGTAGCAAATATTTTGGAAGCAAAAAATTATGGAATTATCCCAGTATAACAAGATTAAAATTTGATTTTTCAAATTATTAACTTGTTCCCGTGGTTTGTTTTTTAATTACATTGATGAAAAGAGGTTTAAATAAGTTTCGCTAATGGAATACCAGCAATCTCCTGGATAGTTCTGACTTTTTAACGACAATTATAGCATCAATTTTAGTTAGATCTTCTAATGCCGCCATTAAGTAAAAGCCTTTAACAATTCTGAACCCTAAATTCATCCTTCTTTATCTATGACTGTGACCAGGTGTATGCTGGCCCACCGGGATACCGGGAGTTTTCCGGTGGGCCCTTATAAGGTTGCTTCGAAGGGCCTTCCTAAGCCTTAAAGCCTACGACACGACTGAATTAAAAAAAAAACAAATTAGAAGTAATAATCAGCCCCGTCACTGGGTAACTGGAACGCACTTCACTTGACAACAACCACGCGACATGACAACGTCCAAGGCGACGATTATTGAATTACAATGTCAACATAGTTTTGTTTCCGGGATATTAAGTTTTATTTTATAGCATTCTGTGGTTTAAAGTAACAAAGTTCTGGGACTTTAACAGCAGTTAGATCTTGCAAAAAAAGGTTCTATAAACATAAGTCCGGATATGCATCGTTTCGAAATTGAAAATACGCAGGGTCCTTAAGTTAAAAAGAAGCTTTAATTGTACCAAATTTTTTAAAACAATTATTTTGATAAAACAACTTAAAATACAACTTTTTCGTTATTTGAGTTTTTTTCGAGAGACAAAGTAAAACTCCTACTTTTCAAAAGGGTATAAAAAAATAATCGGTTTTAATTTTTTCTTGAAGCAAAGCAAAATAAAAAAAGGGACAAAATAGTTGTATTTTAAGTTGTTTTATCGGAGGTAATACCACAAGTGCTTAAAAAGTAACCGATAATTTTTCACGAAGGGACGAGTTTATTAACTAAAAATTAAATATTAATTTAACAAACAGTCATTATTATTTAAAAATTTCATATTGTCAATTTAACAGTAAGTGGAAAAACCACGTTGCTTAGACGACGTGGAATTTCCGATCTAATTTTTCCATAATACCACTTTTCTTATGGAAAAATATATACATGAGTAAAATATTCAAAATAATTTAAAAATAATAAAACCACAGGGTGATATACTTTTTAAAGTAATTAATTTTACCTTTTTTTAACACCCTGTATTTCTGAAACGATGCATTTCTTGACCTATGTTTATAGAAACTTATTTTTGCAAGATCAAACTGATGTCGAAGTTTGTAACACTTAATCTTAAACAACCTGTATAATTCTTAAGAACTAGAAATATATTGTTGGAGATTTATTACAGTTAGTTTACTTAAGTTTTAAGTCATTAAAATTTTTCGAGATGTCTCGTCTCGTCTCGTCTCAAGCTTGTCTCGAAGGATTTTATCTCGTCTCGTCTCGAAATTCGAGACAAAATGCTTTCGAGACGAGACAAAATGGCTTCGAGACGAGACGAGACGTCTCGTATCTCGTGTCTCGCGGCAACTCTAGATTTCGTGCAGTATAATTTATTTTAAATATTTGTTGAAAAAATATAAAGATTCTATGTATTAGTGTATATTTATTTAATTTATCTTAGTAAATGTAAACATATATTGCAGCAAAAAAGAAGAAATATTGCTGTTGTATCCCAAATTAGGTACATTCTGGAAGACATTTATACCTATTTAAACTACTGAAGAAATACAGAGCTGTTTGTCTTAAGAATGATCCCACCTTTACAAGAAAATTTCCTTTCCTGACCCACCGACGAGCTGTAGGGAGCTCATTCCTATTCTATAAATATTTTGCGACCTGCGCCTGCGTTTCGAAGAATTAGCCAGTAAAAATCTTCCCTAGCAGCTGCTTATGGCACGAAATCCCTCTTTCATGCATTTCTTTATATACATAGTTCATTTGAAAAAGCCCTGGACTACCCAGAACAAGAAATGTCTTAATTTAAATTAATGTGATTTAAATAAATAGACGTTGTGAATTGTATAAAATAAAAAGTTGTAATATTCTGGAAAATATTTTTTTAGCGTAACTTAAGAATATTAATGTTGTTTCGATAGATATTTTTATCTCGCCGCGATAATTGGACCTAGAAAAACACTTATTTTACAGAGAAAGCATATTTCTGTAGAAAGATGGAGATACAATCAATTTAAAGCAAACGTTTTCTTCAGCAAACACAAATTAAAACGTAAGAATAAATTTCTTTGAAAAGGAATATCTCGATTTTAGGTTATTTTAGTTAAAGATTTTATTATCATATATTTAAATACTTTCTTTATATAAAACTACCTAGTTTCCATTTAAAACAACTAAAATTTCACAAAAAATTTCTGGTTTTCTTTATAAATTCAAATCTTGAATATTTTATGGGCACAAAACACATTTCGGCAAAAAGCAATGATTATGTTTTTTTGTATGTCTAAAATTTTGTTTTTAATGTAAATCATTGTGAATTTTTAGAAAAGACATCATATATTTTTTCTAAATTAAAGCGCACATTCATTTTAAACATTTTATTAAGTCTTGAAGATCTTACAATGTGTACACACCTCTCTGAACAACGAATAAAGAAAATGTCTTCAATACTAAAAAATGGTGACCAAAAATTTAATATTATTCGTTTAAGGAAACAAAACCTATATAATTTTCAGTGAGAAAAAAAACATAAAATGTCTTGGTTGCAAAATAAATACATTGTTCCGTGACACCCCGTATAAAAACACGGATTCTGGTTTTACACCTTTTTATTGCAAATCAGCTTCACAAACGTTTCTATACTAACAATTTAACGTAACATAATTATGACAACTAATTAACCATTAACTGTCTGTCAACTACTTCTCTCTTCGAAAGTCAAAACTAAACTGACTCGTGCGGACTTCCTTCGCGCTTCTTATAGTAATGTGGGGTAATTGTCTCGAAAGTTGCCTCCTCTCCGATTTTGACCAAATTTAGGGGTTTTCTGGGGCGCTGATAACGGATCTGAAAAAATATTTTTCGGCAACGTTTCGTTTTCGAGATATTCATCATCAAAGTTGAAAATCAAACTAACCTTATTTACACTATTTCCCCTTCTTTTTTAACAAAATTCTTGATTTTGACACTAAATTGGCCCACAATACTTCACAAACACCTTTGAAAAGCTGGTTATTTTATTTATTTTACACTTTTTTCCGTTTAATTGCAAACCTCCAATTTCACACGCCGCGCCGCAATGTGGCCGCAACCATGTATATACTAGGAATTTTTTAAGCCAAGATGGCCGCTGCCTTTAAACTCGAAAGTTCGCAATTTATAGGAAAAAAAGGTGTAAAATAAATAAAAGGTTTAAAAGGTCTTTATAAAATATTGTGTGTCACTTTAGTGTATAAATCAAGAATTGTGTATAGTCTGTCTCAATAAATCTTTAACGATTTTATTACCTATTGTTATTGGGTAAACCCATTTGTTTATAAGGGCAGGGGTAGGCCAGGTATTTCTTGAGTATTAACCATTAGACGTATAAATATTTTGGCTAATATTTAAATGGCAGTGTTCAATAACCGTTTTTACTGTGAGTTTCGAAAAAGTTGTTTTACGAAAAAAACTATGTCGCGTCGAAATCATTTGTCATTAGATGCAAAACAGGTTGTGAAAAGTGTATGAAACTTTAATCAGTAGAGGTCTAATTAAACAAGAAGCTTTAAAAGAAACCTGTCTACTTACAAAAACTCCAATATCATCGATAAGGGATATTAATATTAGTGAAGAATTGAACAAAAGAAAAAAACGTAAAAAAAAATAATACACGCTGGTTCAGAAGACGGATTGGTCCCAAACTACTTGCTGTTGTCTGCAAAGAATATTAAGGATTCTAGCTTGGATTATCATGAGGATACAAGTGCAATATTTATTATAATATGATATTTATTTTGAAATCAGTTACAAAAAAACGCAACTTTTGGAAGTTCTAAATTCAGATGCAATTAAAAAACAATATGTATGTGATAATTTGGCTGAACA
>JAHBCN010026044.1:0-10935 GCA_019359885.1 Listronotus oregonensis | reverse complement strand
AAGAAGGTGGTTTGCTGTTAATAATTTATAAAGTGATCATTAAAAATAATTTTTCTTAATATTGACATGTAATTATCACACATTTCGTAATTTTTCTTTGTCAGCACAACTATGAAATTAAGCGAAATGAGGTAAAAGGCCTAGTTAATTGCTTATCTACAGATAAGAGCGATTTGTTTTGGTAAAACGATAAACATATTTTATTACCACATCTTGTTCCTACCTGACTACTCATTAAATCATTTTATGTAGGATGTTCTGATAAGAGCGAATTAATTTCTTGTTTTTTTCCACTCGAAAGAAATTTCAGTTTGCGAACGGCGAACGCGTGGGTCCAAAGGAAAGTAGAGTGGGATCTGGAAAAACGGCAGAGAAGGTATGGATACATATTGGTTTTAATAAGCTCTCGTTGGTTTACTCGCCTGGAAAGTTTATAAAAAGGAGGACCACTTCGGTCCTGGTCTCGGAGTATAGCGAACTGAGCCTGCTCAGTCCTATTGAGCCCCATGAACTTGCAAATCGCCTGAAACAAAAAGAAAAAGCCTCCCAAAAAACTCAAAAAATCTACGTTTCAGTGGCAAATCGGACACTTGTCAAGATGAACTTAAATGAAAAAAATAGAAATTTAAACTAAATTTTTAAGAAATTTTGGTTTAAAATTTAAGGAAATTCTGATAGCTTTTTAATATCAAAAATCTGTCAACACGTATTTAATAACAACCACATAATATACTGGAATGTTTCTAGTGTTTTAGCGAAAAGAAATTTGTTCAAAAACAACGTTAAATAAAATAAAGTGCTTTAATTTTATTAAATAAAGATAAAAGTGTAGCATCAATATCCAATATCTGTTAATTTAAATAATACGAGTACATGTTTACCTATGCTTGATGCTGAAGTAACTTCAGGTAAACTTAAAATCAATTAACTCACCACAATTTTTGGTCTGGAAAATTATAAATACACCAGTTAAGCAAACTTATATGTTATTTATGACAAAACGCCATAAATATTAAAAAGCTTTCAGAATTTCCTAAATTTTTAAAACAAAATTTCTTAAAAATTTAGGTGTGGTTAGTTGTGGTTAGTTTATTTTTGTGGCTGAATTGCCACTGAAACGTAGATAGGTATTTTAAGTTTTTTTTTATTTTTTTGGGTTTTTTGGGGGGCCATTTTTTTTTTTTCAGGCGATCTGCAAGTTTATAGGGGCCAGTAGGACTCAGCAGGCAGAGATTTTGTTATAAGTTAATCATTTTTTATGGTAATATTTAAGTTACAGACATGGCCTATTTTTACAAATTCTAACCATTACTACTAATAACCAGAATCTCCCTTCTAGACATAATAACTTATTTTCCAAAGTTAGGAAAGAGGTTATACATATACATTCCTAAAATTTACAATTATTAATATTTATTTATGTTTTTATTTTACATGTTTACTGACTTATCATAATTGCTTTGTTAAAAATAAATATTTTTTTTTTGGTCAAACAAAAAAGAATTTTTGAAAATGCTCGCCTGCTAGATATGGCCTATAAAATAAAATGGTAAAGTCGCGACTACATATAACTTAATGTTTTTGTGTTCTGATGGTAAATGGATACAATACGTTTCTTCTTTTTATAAAAAAAATACAAAGCAAAACTGAAATTTTATTAAAATGGCAATGAAAACCTGAAAAAGTCAGGGAATTTAAAGTACAAACTCATATTTATTAAGCAAAATTAAGTATTTTCGTAATAAAAGACGATTTATGAGGGTTAAACATTTTTCTTAGAAGGGTGAGATTTACCCAAAATCTATTAAAATAACTAGGATGAGTAATCATAAGTCTTTTATGCCAAAAAATAAATACAAGTTTTTTTTCTTTTTATTTCTACGACTTTTTATTACCTTTTTTCAATAGGGGGTGACTTTACCCTTCGTAGGGTTTTTTTTCGTAGCAAAACTAACAAGGAGTAGTTGTTTCATCGTTTTTATGATTTAAAAATACACAATATTTTTTATCAGATTGTTTTAAAATGTATGATTTGATGCTTTCACCCATTTAGAGGGCTTACGGGTGCATTTTTAACCTTCATAAATTCTCATTTGTCACGAAAGTACTTAATTTGTATTTACGGTACCTTCCACAATATTTCGTTGATTTCTCGTTTTACCTGCTACTGTTAGTCGTAAAACTCAATATACTTTGGGTACCCGCATGTAAGTCCGGACTTAAAATTTTCTTTATTTATTATTGTACCTCCTTTTTGGTATATTATGTAGGTTATAGGCAAATTGCTGGTGTTGAATATGAAGCAGAGTCTCTTAATCTTAGTTCATCAGTCGTTTGGAGTTTTTCAAGGTATTTTCGTGTGTGTTATTGAGCATCCAAAAGGTGCGGTGCCTACACAATAGATATTTGTTAGGCAACCTATTTATGGTTGGGTTTTCCACTGAGGGTTGTAATTTAAATTTTATTGCGGACAAGAAGTCAACGAATTATTGTGAAACGTACCATACCAAGGTATACACGACGGAATAAATACGATAATCATTGTGTTCAAAATCGTTTTTCGAGAATTTTAAACCTCTGAATAAGTGTAATTTTGGATTTTTTTTTTGAAACAAAAGAAATTGATCATCTTGGTTTTTTATTACGAGTAATTTTATACTTGTATAATATTTTTATCTTTTTTTCCCTGGTCTCTTTCAATCCTGGTGTGGCTAAAAAATGGCACCTGCTGCCTGCAGAGTTCCTTCCTCTCCAACGGGAACAGGCTGTTTGCGGACCCAATCATCAGGTAGGTATAAATAATAGCCGGTTTGCGAACCAAAAATAAGAGTTTGCCTGTAATAAAATTTTTAGGTAATAAATGATTACCTGGTTTGACCCAAATAAGATGGAATTATTGCGGACCGTAATAAATACCATATTGATAATATTTAGACAAATTAAAAAACCCCCCAGTTCGCCGAGTTTTACATTTGTCAAATTAGGTTTAAAAATTTTTAAAGGTTTTAAAAAAAAAAATTCCTTAACTTAAAGGAGTTTTTTAAAATTTTCCCCCAAATTTTTTTTAAAAAATTTTTAAAACCAAAAGGGAAAATTTAGAAAAACAAAACCCCTTTAAATTTTTGGGGGCCGGCCCCTTTTTTAAAATTCGGTTTAGAAACGGTTTTTGTTTTTTTATTTTAACGGTTTAAAAAAAAAAATTTTTAAAAAAGTTAAAATTCCCCAAAGAAAAAAAAAAAAAATTTTTGTTTTTAAAAGGCCGGGAAAACCCGCCTTGGTTCCCCCCTTTTAAAAATTAAATTTTAAACCCCAAAAATTTTTTTGAAAACCGGAAAAAAAAATGGGAAAATTTAACCTCCCTTTTGGTTGAATCCCCCTTAAAAACCCATTTTTTTTTAAGGAATTTTAAAGCCCTATTTCCTTTTCCCATTTTAAAAAAATTTAAAATTTTGGGGAAATTATCCTTTTAAAAAAATTTTTCTTTTAAAAATTAAGGGACCCCTTTTTTTTCCAAAAATTTTAATTTAAAAAATTTGAAATTTAAAAATTTTGTAGGGAAATTTTAAAATTTTAAAACCTTTTTTTCCGGGGCGGTAAGGGGGAAGGTTTTTGGGTTTAAAAATTTTTTCCCCAAAATTTTGGGGAAATTAAAATTTATTAAATTTTTTAAAATAAAATTCCTTTTTTTTTTTTTTCGGTTTAAAAAATTTTTTTTTTTTAATTGAAAAAAAGGGAAAACGAAAAATTGTTTGTTTAAACGCGCGACACATATTAATGAATAAAGTTTTTGTTATTTCCTACTTATTTATTTGTCGAATTACTAATAAGCAGAGCTGGGACGGATCCTTCAAAAAAGGAATCCATTAACGAATCCGGATCCTCGTAAGGGAATCGAATCACCAATACAATCACGATTCCTTTTTTAAGGAAAAAAAGAATCGAATTCAGGAAATCGTTCCCCATTTGGCGAATCACGAATCCGGATTATCTTTAGTTTTTATACTTACAAATGGTATAGTCTGTCTCAAAGTATATCGTTATGGCTTTTGACGGACCAAAACCCCCAAAAACCCCCTTTTAAAGATTTTATTCCCCATTTTTTGGGAAAAAACCCCTTTGTTTAAAGGGGCGGGGGGGGGCCAGGTATTTCTTGAGTATTAACCATTAGGCATATAAATATTTTGGCTAATTTTTTGGGGGCAGTGTTAAAAAACCTTTTTTTTTGCCCCTTTCGAAAAAGTTGTTTTACGAGAATATAACTATGTCGCGTCGAAATAAATTTTTCATTAGATGCAAAACAGGTTGTAAAAAAAGTGTATGAAACTTTAGTCAGTAGAGGTCTAATTAAACCGAAGCTTTAAAAGAAACCTGTCTACTTACAAAAACCCCAATATCATCGATAAGGGATATTATTATTAGTGAAAAAATTGAACAAAAAAAAAACGTAGTGATTTTCAATCTCACCGTATAGACAATAGTGATCGGGGCCTAATAAAAAGGGAAAAAATATTGTTTTTAGGAAAGCGGATTTATTCCTACCTTGGATAAACTAAAAAAAGTATAGAGTTGTTTGAAAAAGGGGTTTTTTAAAACCGAAAAAAAGACAAAAGACAAGTAGTAATGGAATCGCACAGATTACGCATTTGGAGATTTAATTACCTTCAAGAAATTAAAAGATATAGGTTAAAAAAAAACCATAATTTACCTTGATGAAACATGGTTCGATACACACGACACAGTATCCAAAGGATGGGTTGTTCCCCTCAAAACTGTCAGACGAAAGCACCTTCAAAAAAGGGAAAAAAGCATTACCATAATCCCCCTGGTTCAGAAGACGGATTTGTCCCAAACTGCTTGCTGTTGCCGGGGAAAAAATATTAAGGATTCTAGCTTGGTTTTTCAAGGATAAAGTGCAGAACCCTTTTTTAAAACTGGTTTCAAAATTATTTTTAAAAAAAAGTCCAAACAACAGTGTTATTTTTCATGGATAACAAAAATACCACAGCCATCCCTTTCAAAAGCACTAGTTTTATTAAGTTCGAAAAGTAAAGAAAAATTAAATTAAAATTTTTTTACCCTTTTGTAAAACCCCTTTTTGACCTTAAAAAAAAAAAAAAAATTTAAAAAAAAAATTTTTTTAAAAAAAAAAATTTTTTGGGGTTTTTTTTTAAAATTTCCTTTTTTTAAAAAATTTAAAATTTTTTTATTAAAACCTTTTTTTTTTTTAAAAAACCCCCTTTTTTTTAAAAAATTTTTTTTTTTTAAAATTTTTAAAATTTAATTTTTAAAAAAATTTTTGTTTTTTTTTTAATTAAAAATTTTAAATTTTAAAAATTTTAAAAATTTTAAAAAAAAAAATTTTTTTTTTTTTTTTTTTTTTAAAAAATTTAAATTTTAAAATTTTTTTAAAAAAAATTTTTTTTTTTGGGCCAACCTTTTTTTTAAATTTAAACCCTTTTTTTAATTTTTTTTAAAAATTTTAAATTTTTTAAAAAAAATTTTGGTTTTTTTTTCCCCCCCAAAAAAAATTTTAAATTTTTTAAAAAAAATTTAAAAAAAAAAAATTTTTTTTTTTTTTTTTTTTTAAAAATTTTTTTTTTTTTTTTTTTAAAAAAATTTTTTAAAAAAAATTTCCCTTTTTAATTAAAAAAAAAACCTTTTTTAAAAAAATTTTAAAAAAACCCCTTTTTTAAAAAAAACCAAAAACTCCAAACCCCAAAAAAAAAACCCCCCCCAAAATAAAAAAATTTTTTTCCCCTTTTTTTTCCCCCCCCAAAAAAAAAAAAAACCCCCCTTAAACCAAAAAAAGGCCCCGGGGGGGAAAAAAAAAAAAAAAAAATTTCCCAAAATTAAAAAGGGAAAAAAAAACCCCCCCCCAACCCCTTTTTTTTTAAAAAAAATTTTTTTTTAAAAAGGGGGGAAAAAAAAGGTTGGGGGAAAAAAAAACAAAAAAATCCTTTTTTTTAAAAAAAAATTTTTTAAAAATTTTTGGGTTTGGGGGAAAAATTTTTTTTTTAAAAATTTTTTTTTTTAAAGGGAAAAAAAATTTTTTTTTTTTTTTAAAAAAAAAACCCAAAAAAATTTAAAAAAAAAAAAAAAAAAAGGGGTTTAAAAAAAAAAAATTTTTTTATTTTTTTTTCCTTTCCTAAATTTTTTTTTTCCCCTTTAAAAAAAAATTCCCTTTTTTTTTTTTTAAAAAATTTTTAAAAAAAAATTTTTTCCCCCCAAAAAATTTTTTTTTTTTTTAAAAAAATTTTTTTCCCCCCCCAAAAATTTTTTTTTTAAAAAAAAATTTAAAAAATTAAAAAAATTTAAAAAAAAAATTTTTTTTTTTACATTTTAAAAAAAAAAGGGGTTTTTTTCCCCCCAAAAAAAAAAAAAAAAATTTTTAAAAAATTTGGGGGCCCTTTTAAAAAAAAAAAGGGCCCCCCTTTTTTTAAAAAATTTTTTTTTCCCCCCAAAAAAAAAAAAAAAAATTTTTTTTTTTGGAAAATTTTTTAAAAATTAAAAAAAAACCCCAAATCCCTTTTTTGGGGTTTTTTTAAAAACCTTTAAAAAAAAAATATTTGGGGGAAAAAAAACCGGGGGGTTTTTTTTAAAAATTTTTAAAAAAAATTTTTTTTTTTTAAAAAATTTAAGGGGAAATTTTTAAAAATTTTTTTTTTTTTTAAAAAAAAAAAAAATTTTAAAAAATTTTAAAAATTTTTTAAAAAATTTTAAATTTTTTTGGGAAATTAAATTTTTAAATTTCCCAAAAAAAAAATTTGAAAAATTTTTTTTTTGGAATTTTTTCCAAAAAAATTTTTTTAAAAAAAAAATTTTAAAAAAATTTTTTTCCTTTTTTAAAAAATTTTTTTTTAAAAAAACCCCCCCCTTGGTTTTTAAAAATTTTTTTGGGGGGAAAAAAAAAAAAAAAAAAATTTTTTTGGGGTTTTTTAAAAACCAATTTTTAAAAAATTTTAAAAAAAAAAAATTTTTTTTTTTTAAAAAAAAAAAAAAAAATTTTTTTTTTTTTAAAAAAAAAAAACCTTTAAAAAAATTTTTTCCCGGGGGTTTTTTTTTTTAAAATTTTTTTAAAAAAAAATTTTTTTTTTTGGTTTTTTTAAAAAAAAAAAATTTTTTTTTTTTTTTGGGGTTTTTTTTTTTTTTTAAAAAAAATTTTTAAAAAAGGGGGTTTTTTTTAAAAAATTTTTCCTTTGGAAAAAAAAAAGGGTTTTTTTTTCCTCCAAAACCCCCCCCAAAAAAACCAAAACCCCTTTTTTTTTTTTAAAAAACCCAAAAACCCCCAAATTTTTAAAAAGGGGGAAAAAAAGGGGGAAAAAAAAAAAATTTAAAAAACCTTTCCCCAAAAAAAAGGGGGAAACCCAAAAAAAGGGGGAAAAAAAATTTAAAAAAAAAAACAAAAATTTTTAAAAAAAAAAAAAAAAATTTTTTTTTTTAAAAAATTGGGGAAAAAAAATTTTTTTAAGGAAAAAAATTTTTTTTTTTTTCTACCCAGCTCTATCGTGTTTTAGATCAAAATACATTTTATGCAAGGGGCCCATGCATGTAATGGCAGCTCTAGTTTGTGCCAACATATTCAGAATTCCGGAAATACAAATGGTTTTTCAAGTAAAATTGTAATATATTTTTTTAGTCACCAAATTAAGAATTTCATCGATCACATTTTTTCTCATTTCCTTGAACATTTATTTTTGGTAACTCGGTGACTAACCACAAATTTTACCCGTGTCGATCTGACCTATATTTGCTTTCGTCTCTGATCAATGTAAATAACAAATTCCTTTAAATCGTTTGCAAGAAGTGATGAGTGAATAAAGCAGAGTTTTTCAGAGACGTTCAAAAATAAACTAAAACGAATTGAGGTATAATTTTAAGTAATTTAAAATATTGAAGTGGTTTTTTTTTTAATGAGAAACAATACTATGGCATCCTGCAGAAAATAATTATTTAATCTTGTAGATGTTACTTTTGTGAATGGCATGAATATATTGAATCCATAGTGACTACAGCTGCCAGAAAGCTTTGGATTTATCTTTTGAGCCAGAAAGTACTTCTCTTCTTTTAACCTGTACTATCTGTATGTGTCCTAAATTGAACCCAATTTGGAATATTGTTCCTATCTTTGGGGACGGCTTCTTTCAGAACTCTTGGCATTTCAAGTTTCATCCAAAAAGAGCCGTTCACAATTCTAATGACTCTCCTCTCACCATAAAGCCCCCTTGCCCACCGAAAAGCTGCAAAGGACCTGCCCCTTTTTTCATAGATATTTTTTATAAATTCTACTCTGAATCCCCAATATTCCCTGCTACATGGTCAGAGAACACACAAAGCGACAACACGAGTTTTGAACCCTGCGGTACACCTGATACTACATGCAACAAAGATGACATTTGCTTCTGCAGCACAACACTCTATGACCTTTGCTTGAAAAAAATATCTATTTTTCCAAGCAAACATTGACGATATGGGTGATAAAATGAAGAGTAAAAGTGCAACAGCATTTTAGCATTGACAACAATATTCCAACAAAACTAGAGGCATTTGATTCTATTTTTTTATAGCATTATATAAATAGTAGCTAATCTTAAAGAAAATTTAGAAGACTTATTAAATCTTGTCTGTTTGTAATAAGCCACCATCTCACTCCACTCCCTATTCCTTAAAACGGAATTAAGAATATTGATTTATTTTATTTGTATCTAAAAGAGCATTTAGTATTGTAATATTTTTGAGAACCTCCTTTAGTAAGCTGTCTCAAAGCTTACCAAGTTTTTTTGCTGCTACCCTTACCAATCACCTGACCAATAGATTTTTTTTTTGCCGCCGAATATTCGTAAGTGTATCACTTTCAGTTCTTCGTTTAATTGGCCTTATATTCTGGTAGTGTTGTATCTCTTTGTTTCATTAGATTATTTATTCCGTCCGTCATCCAGGGAGCCTGTAACTCTTACAGTTCTTTTGGGTGCATGAGTAAACAAATCTGTAATAATGTGTGTGATGATTTACAGTTTTTGGAAATATACCTCTCATATAAAATATTATTCCATGGTTTACGAACAAGGTCCTGGTAAAAAGCGAGTTAATAAAATGACTTAAAGTTTCTGTAAGTGACTCGTTTGGGTAAATTTCCACCACACTGAGCACAAACTGTCTTTTATGATCAGATATTTTTTTGGGGGAAACGGAACACCATTTAAAAGGGGGAATCTTTTTTGGCAAAAAAATGTTAAAATCTTTTTGGATCAATACAAAAAGTTCCCCTTTGACCAAAACCCAAACCCAATTTATTTTTCGTTCGAGAGTCTTTTAAGATATGCATATTGCAGTGGGGTTATTAAAATGAATTATTTAGACATTATTTTTTTATTAAAAAAACAAGCTATGGCTTTTTAAGTAGAACTGGGGACCAACAAACATCCCAAAAAAAATTAAATATTTAACCATTTTGATCTTGTCTCTGGAAAGTTTTTGTTTAAAACAGCAGTGTAAACCATAAAGAGACAGACGCCATTCCTAGAAAAAAAAGGAAAAATGTTTTAAAAAAAACCTTTAAAAAAGCTTAAGGATAGAAAATTTAAAAGGAAAACGAAATTCCTAGGACGGGTATTACAACTATGGGAGTTTCCAAGCGAAACTTTGAACCAGATGTTTTTTAATATAGATTGTCCTTGTGCACCTCATGTCATTTTAAATTTTTGTTTAACGTTTAAACTTATTATATATAATTTTATTTTTTTTTTTTTATATACAAATAATCTAATTTTTAATAAATTGAAATTGAAAAAAAAAAATGGATACAAATATTGAACCCAAAAGATTACATAAAATTTTTTTTTTGCGGGGTTTTTTTGAAATCCCCCAAATTAGAAACCGAATGGAATGGTAATTTATATGGGATTATGGAGGATACTTCCTAGGCACAAAATAAAAAACAATATTTAAAAAAATAATTTAATTGAAGTTTTTTACCGTTTATTAATTTTATCTTCGGTTTTTGGGGAATGGTTAAAGAATTTTAATTTTTCTTTTTGGAGTTTTTAAAAGCTCCTTTAGTTCAGCTGATATTGCAGAGGAACAATTTACCCCAAAAAAAACTTCGTTCCATAGACGGATTAATTTTTATAAAGAAACACAAAGCTCATTTGCCACTTAAACCTTTTTAACAAATTTTTAAATTAAAGTCACGTTTCCCTGCTTTTTAACCTCTTCTTAATGGGGTTAATTTTTTCTCCCCAATGGTTTTAGTCAAATCTTCATCTTGCGATTCAGGGAATTTGATTGTCACTTGATTCTATCTGTTCGAACCCTCTCTTTTATTCCATCCGTTTCGGGATTTGTCCATTTGGAAGGGTTTTTCAAAGGATATTCGGTTGGGGACCTACATATTGGAATCCTTTTTTTAATTTTATGTACCACGATGTATCGATTAGACCGCGAATAAAAAATCTTTGCGCGAATATAGGGAAATTTGGGGCCCAATTTTTTTCAATTCGCGAATAGTGAAAACGCGAATAAGAAGCTTTGACTGTACTGCATAATCCAGACACTTCCGACACCGTCCAAGTAAATTTATAAGTATAAATTGTGCAAAAAGTTACGTAAAGGGTTTTTTTTTAAACCCAGAAAACCCCCCCTGTTTTAAAGTTAAGCGATTATTCTTGGCACATACATTCATTTTCTTTTCCAGTGTTTTCGCAGTTTATTTTGTTTCCGATGTTTTGTCTTGATTTAGAGTTTTCTGAACTTTCTTATGAAAAATTTGGAGTATTTTTTTAAAAATAAAATTATGTTGTTTTGATATCAAAGTAGTAAAAATAGTTTTGTTTATTTAAACAAATATTTTTTAAAAATTTTTGAAACGAAATAAATCCAAATTTTTTTATCTGTGTTACAATCCCAAATTTTAATTTTAAAATTTTTTTTTTTAAAATT
>JAHBCN010026043.1:0-10883 GCA_019359885.1 Listronotus oregonensis | reverse complement strand
CTGGTATAAAACATGCATACTATTTTTGTGTGAAAATCATTTCGGACAACAGCTCGGATAATTACGATCGATCATCCTTACAGGTAAGTCGATCAATCTATTAATTTTTTCGCATTACATCACATTACTTCTTTTATAGCAAAGAGAGTAATATTAAAATTCTGCGACTACAATAATATCCATATTCCATATTAATTTATTAGGGTTGAACCTATAACCTCTCCAGTGCAGCTGATTAAAATTTTAAAATTCAGAGCTCAAATTCTGAATCAGCAGTAACAGTTTATATGATGTATCAAATTTCATGATTTTTTTATAAGCGGTTTTGAAAATATTGAGAAAAAACCGTCTCCAGGGTGCTCTATTTAAAGAGGCGCATCTCCCATAGAAAGCATTTTTCGACAAATTTTTATGGAAACTTTGTACTCGAAAATACCTTAGAAATCACCCTACAAATTTTTTTCCCACCTTTAGAAAACACCCTGTATAGAAGGATCACCATTGATTTTAGAATTGTGGGAATTACGAATGAGTAGGATTCTAAAATCATCAAGATGAAGGTGGGTAGGATTAAGAGTAAATGTATTTAATTTTAGTTAAAAAAAAAAACATTCAATTTAAGAATAAAAATTTCTGATTATACAGATATTATATCTAAAATTATAAAATTTATAGAATTGTCTTTTTTCCTTTTTACCGAAACTTTACGATCTGCAATTTCATCATTTTTAAACCTTGTATCTCAACTAGCAACCTGAATATATCTAATATAGTCCATTGAAAACTACGGTAAAAGGTTGGGAAATGCTGGACTTAACGAGACCACTTGTTCCTCGTGTATTTTGGGACGCTGATTACGAAAATGGGGGTTAGAACTTGCAGCAATGGTCGGAACACCCCTAAAATTGCCAAAAACGCCCCTAAATATGGGTGGGTTTTGAAAAAAATGGACATTTCCGAAACCCAGCCATCTTTGCATCGGGTGTCATGACTGAAAATTTGTTTACACCTACAGCGAGAACACGCTGCCAAGGGGCGGTTTGAAAAAATTGACGATTTTGAAGTATTTTGGGTCGCTGATTTCCTAAATCGGGGTGTCGAGACTGGAAAATTTGTGTTACACCCCCCACATGCGAGAAACACCCCTCCCAAGAGGTGGGTTTTGGAAAAAATTGACGTTTCGCAAACTAAGTCATCTTATGTGTTTTTTGGGTCGCTGATTTCCAAAATCGGGGTGTCGAGACTGAAAAATTTGTGTTACACCCTCCACATGCGAAAAGCGCCCCTCCCAAGGGGTGGGTTGTGGAAAAAAATGACGTTTTGCAAACTAATACATCTTATGTGTTTTTTGGGTCGCTGATTTCAAAAATCGGGGTGTCAAGACTGGAAAATTTGTGTTACACCATCCCACATGCGAGAAACACCCCTCCCAAGGGGTGGGTTTTGAAAAAATTCACGTTTCGCAAACTAAGTCATTTTATGTGTTTTTTGGATCGCTAATTTCAAAAATCGGGGTGTCGAGACTGGAAAATTTGTGTTACACCCTCCACATGCGAAAAACACTCCTCCCAAGGGGGTGGGTTTTGGAAAAAATTGACGTTTCGCAAACTAAGTCATCTTATGTGTTTTTTGAGTCGCTGATTTCAAAAATCGGGGTGTCGAGACTGGAAAATTTGTGTTATACCCTCCACATGCGAGAAACACCCCTCCCAGGAGGTGGGTTTTGAAAAAAATTGACATGCAAAAAGGGATGTACGAAGAGATGTTCTTGCCGAAAAGTCGGATTGCGTTGCATCCAATTTTGCAAAGGATGTAAAGGCAAAGACTGCGAGAACAGCGAAAATACGTCGACTATCCAAGACTTTGATGAAGACGAAGACCTTAAAGTGGAAATGGAGTTAAAGCTTGAGCCAGAAATATTAATTGGGGAAACTGAAAATCAATGCGATACGAGTGATTTTTGCGATTCACAGATAAATTCCGAAGTTTGGGACGAAACAACAACAGAATTTGGCGACAATGAAGAAATTACTTCTGCATGCAAAATACCAAGACTAGATTTGAATACAATTGAATAGTATTAATTTTTAAAAAGTTTTATACTTGTCATATTTCATATATATTAATAAAAATATATTTCATTTTTAGATTTTGAATTTTATATTTCATTTTTCAATAAAACCCACCCCTTGGGAGGGGTATTTTTTGCATGTTGGGAGTGTAACACAAATGTTTCAGTCTCGACAACCCGATTTTCGAAACTAGCGACCCAAAAATATATAAAATGGCTTAGTTTGCGAAATGTCAATTTTTTCCAAAACCCACCCCTATTTAGGGTCGTTTTTTGCAATTTTGGGGCTGTTCCGACCATTGCTGCAAGTTCTAACCCCCATTTGCGAAATCAGCGCCCCAAAATACATGAGGAACAAGTGGTCTCGTCAAGTTCAGCGTTTCCCGACCTTTTACAGTAGTTTTTAATGGACTAATATTCAGATTGCTAGTTGAGATATTCTTTCATTTTAAATAATAGGATAATTGTTTAAAAATTGTCGGATGCGCACGAGTATTTCAACCCCAAATGTCAGCTTTAAGTTTAAGAATTAGTTTTAGAAATAAAAATTAAATTTAACTGTCCACAACGGTCACGTCTGAGATCTAACATTTTACTAAACCCAGCATTATAAGCGAACTTAAATTCTTAGATAATACAGTTAAGTTTCCTTCTTCTATTTCTTATTTTTATGATATGCCTTTTCTACATACCAAAGTCCATACTAAATCCATGCTACATAAACCCACCTAGTTATTTATCCTATATGAAAAAGTAAAAAGAATGGTAGATCCGACTTCGAGAAACCCACAATAAACTGCATTTTATGAATCACTCTCATCATTCTCTGGATTTGTTTGTTTTTTTGATCTCTTTGTGAATTCATGGCACGTTTCTTAACAATTCATTCTTTTTCATAACGATCTTATAAAATATTATTGGCCTAAACAGCATACATAAATAGACATTGATCGATTGCCTGTGATACTTATACATCGCATGTTTCTTATGAACTTGAAAAACGAGCGTTTATGATATTATTTGAATAAAAGCATGTTATTTCCTCAGCCTATCATCATGATGTCATTTTTATTCCGGGACTTTTATTACTTTATGTTGCCTATCGACGATATAATTTTTTACTTCAGCAATAAATAAGTATAACAAAAGCAGTAGTAACTAAAGAAGGGTCAAAGTCAAAACAAAGAAGAGTTGCGCAGATAAAAGTTATTGATCATAAAATTTAATTTTGACTTTTCTATTGTAGGTCTGTTTGTTATCCAGAAATAGTGTAGACTATTTTACACTTTTTTGTAAATAAGCCGTTTGTTATCGTTATTGTAATTTAAGACTAGGTGTTTTGTATGAATTCTGGTGTAAACTAGTTTTCACTTAATTACTTACCTCTTGAAGTATTGAAGTGGGATGCATTTTTACTACAAGACTTGAATTTGTTTGTTTATAAACATAACCATAAAGTAATTTTTTAATTTCTGAAATGAATCTAAAACGCATTTGGTATTAAAATCAAATACGGAACTTATTTACTCTTAGTTTATGGAAAACTCTCAAGTTTATAAGGTAATTCGGGAAGAAACTAATAGAGCAATAACCAACATGATCCCAGAGAAATCAAGACAGTTTTACAATAAGGAATTTTGTGAATTGGAAGTGTGGATGAAAAATAAAGGCATTCAATTGGTAAACGAAGAAGTTTTACTGGCATATTTCTAATAATTAAGTGAGAAACTTACCCCTTCGTCATTATGGACGAAATATTCCATGGTAAAAACAACCCTTAAGATATACAGGGTGATTCATATTTCAGGCCCTTTAGTCAGGGTCCAAAAATAAACATAAAAGTCTATACAAATATGGGTCCGCAAGGCCTTTTTCCGAGATACAGGGTGTTCACCACAAAGCCGACATGTGCTTAGAAGTAAATGGTGGAATTTTTAAAAATTATAATGCTTAGCTTATGTTTTGCCGAACATAATTTAAGAACAATAATTTTATTGCAAATTAAAATACATATTTTTAAAAATTTAAAAAAACACTGGGTAAAACCAAATTTTTTTCAGTGCATGATTCTCTAATTTCAAAGATCTTTTTAAGAAGATTTTGAAAATGGTCGTGAGCCAGAAACAGGTGATCTCATCTGAATAAATTTGTAACATGTTACACCGAGTGTTTTATTTTAAAATAAATTGTTACAATGTTTCACCTAGAGCCTACCGCAAATTCAATAGAAATTATACATATTGTTTAATTATACATTTTGTTTTATTTTTTAAATTTTGCTATAATAAATTCAGATGCGTCGTATTTTTTTTAAATCCAAATATCTCGAGAACGGTTGCTCATATCAACTTTTAACAAGTTTAATTTACTCAAAAATTTAATTCAGGGCCGTACCAAAAAGTTGTGGTTGTTCAAAATAGTAAAAATACGTGTAGGTGGCTCCCCCTATAAGTAAGAGCCGTAATAAGACTAGATTCTAATCTGTCATACCAAAAAACCCCCGAATACCAATTTTTACTTCAATAATCACATTATCATAGATTTTATTCAAAAAATAGAAAAATTAAATAAAAATTTTAACACCCTGTATTTTGAAAACGAAGGCCTTGTGGACCCATATTTGTATGGGCTTTTATGTTTATTTTTGTACCCTGACTACGTACCGAAAGTATTGACATTTCCCCATGAAACACCCTGGATAAGAACAGTCCTTTAAATAAAAATCCAGAAATTATTCTACGAAGGACAAAGTTTTAGGAAGAGCTGAAAACGAGCAATTTTTGTAAGAAGCGTCTAATGAATATTATCTCTTAGCTAAGGTAGGCATTTTGTTTTCCATTATAGTTGCCTTTTTACGCTTTAATCTTTTTATGGTCCTGGAACATTTTCATATTTTTTTACGTTTGTTGTTATCAAGGTTTTCTGTATAATATATTATTATATAATGTTACGATGGTCTTGATACTAGGCGTTTCTGGTGCCTGTCGATGGGACGAATTGACAAAGTTGCTGATAGAAAACATCGAGGAAAAAGGACAATACCTTATTATTCAAATCCCTAAAACAAAATCCAATAAATCAAGATGCTTTACCATTTTAAACGAAGGATTTACGGTAAACCCTATTGAGTTAGTGAGGCAGTATTTAAAATTACGACCAAAAAATGTACCCACCAACATATTTTTAATTAATTATTAGAAAGGGAAGTGTACTTCTCAGTGTGTTGAAATAAATAAAATTTCTAAAATACCAAATGCTGTGGCAAAAATTTTGGGATTGCCTTACTCTAATTTATATACTGGTCATAGCTTACGCCGCACATCCACCGTGGCTGAAAGCTATGTTAAAGAATCAATTTCGAACAAAATCGAAATTGCAAAAAAATACAGGGTGAGCAAACTCAAGCTGTCGATAATGCAGGGAAAAGCTTAATTTCTGTGAATGTTCCCGAAAAAAGTGTTACCGGTCTAACGGTAATTTTACACTCCATGTAAAACATTAGTATTTACAATAAGCGGTAGCACATAAGTTTAATAATAATATTTACAGTGTAGTAGTAGCAAAAACTAATGTTGTTTTGATTGTAATATTGAATTTGTTTGACATGTTGTTTTGGAGCCTGTTTTATATGATTTTTGGTGTCTAAAAAATCTATAACTCACTACTTTATCTCACTAGTGAGTTATGAGTCAATTTATTCGTCTAAATTTAGATCTATAATAGACGTATAATATAATAGTTTTGGATAAATAAATTTGTTACTAAGGCTTTCGACGATAAATATCTGGATACCCTACTTTAAAGGGTTCAAATAAACTTCTCAAAATTTTAAATGGGTCAACCATTATTGCACAGTATTTTAAGCATCGATTAAACATGAAGCAATTATTTAGCGCATATTTTTTTTAAAGGATTCTCTTTCTAGTTTTCAAATTTTGCCACTCTACATGGATACGATTGGTTGTAGTCCCAAACCTCATCCGCGTGTATAACAGCTATCAATAATTGCTGGTTAGGTAATAAACTATTATTGTAGCTAAAAAATCTTTCCAAAAAAAAAGATTGGAACTAATTATTTGTTAACTGCAAGAAAATAATTATTTCTTTACATTTTTTTTTATCTTGGAACAGTCCACAAGGGTTTAAGGTTTAAGTACCAACGTAGGGTGGGTGTGTTTAAGTGAATTAAAGAATTTTAAAACCTTTATTAAAAAGGTTTTTAGGGTCACTTCAGGTATAATACGCCATACACCATCACCCTTCTCTTGGAACGGGCATTATTGACTGGGTTTGCGCAAAAAACTGGTTAACAATAAAAGTTAACAGTGCATACCTATGGGGTTAAAATACACTTGATTATTTTAATCCAATATTAATATACGACAAATACACTATCGGTTTGCTACTTTAAATAGTTTTGTAATTTTGTTTCAAATTCATTAATTTCCTTATGAAATTTCGATCCAAAAAAATATAATAGGAAGGACAAAAAAGTCATTCATAGAGTTTGTCAGGTTTAGACGTATTTTATATTTGTTTTTTTTTTAATTTTTAAGGAAAAATGTAAGGTGGAGGGCAGATCAAGCGTGTAGGGTAAGGTCTCTTCAGCTGATCTATGATCAACAATATCTACCCTTTTTTCACGTCTACTGTCGAAAAAGAAATTTAAGATTTATGTTACTACCATTGATATTTAATTCTCGTTTTAATTTTAACGATTACCTTATTATTTATTTTTTAAGGTTTATACGTATTTTATTTTATTGCAAGATAATTTAAGCTATTCAAGATAAATATTTGTTTTACAGTAAACTTAATGTGTTCATCGCTCTGATAAATCAATTTTATTTACGCACTTAAAATTTTTCTTTATCCACATTAATTAAAAGTTTTTCATCACTATTAATAGAAAATAAACATTATTTTACATACATTAATGTTATTTGGTTTAATTGCAGTTACATAAGAATATAATTTTCTTTAAAAAAAGCAAAAAAATTGGTTTTAAAATACTTTCCAACCCCCTTCCATTTTTAAAAATTTTAAAAAAAAGTTTAAGGGGGTTTTTTAAAACTTTCCCAAATATTTCCCCCCTTTCCGCCCCCAAAAAGGGGTTTTGAAAAAAAAAAAATTCTCTGAGTCCCGAATCCTGACTAGTTTTCGACTTACGTATTCCCAAAAAAAAAGTATCGCATGCAATAAGCGGACGGAGCCCGATATAAAATTTTTTATCTAAAAAAGTGACATAAACCACACTAAATTTCCAGATGCATTGGCTTTAAGGTGAACACGGTTAAAAAAAAAAAAAAAAAATTTGTAGAAAAATCGGACTCTATTTGATTTTTTTTTTAATTTTTATAAATTTTATGTAAAACTCATATTTCGCAAAATTTTTGTTTTTCTAGCCTGGGGTACCCTCTACAACACTTGCATTCTTGACTCCTTTAAAGAAGAGCTGTTCGTCTTATTAATGATCCCACACTTAAGAAAAGCTTCCTTCCGTTACCCACGACGGGTTTTTAAAATATCTGTCCTCTTTTAGATTTTAAGTTTAAAATTTTTGGGGGGAGTATAATTCCCCCCTCTGGCAGCTCCCACCAAGCAACACTGTCCACTTTTATAAATCCTTTTACAGTCCAACTTAAAAATTTCCCCAATTTTTTGTTCCTTTATCCCTGTCCAGACTATTGAACCGCACACGCAGAATTTTTTCCTTTTTTAGATCTCCAAATATTTAAGTCTCGTGCAATAAACTCCCTTTTACTACACTTCAGACAGCCACGGTTCAGTACGGCCACATCCATGTAGACTGCCCCAAGTTTAAAAAAAAAAAATTTGTGAAGAGTGAAAATAATTTCATTCCTCCATTGATAGCCTTATCTATGTATAAAAGTATCCTTTTTATTATTTCATTTCAAATTTCTTTTGGTTTTTTTAATAAAATTTTTTTAAGTGTATTACTAATATATTTTTTTAAAAAAAAAATTATAATGATATTACGAGTCTATCGATTCTTTAATTTAAAAGCAAAAAATTTATTTTTGCAGAATTAAAGGGTTGTGTTTATTTCTCCTGTAAAAAGGGTTCCTATGTAAAAAAATTTAAAACGCTTTTTTAGATTTTTTTGGAAGCTGTTATGGACAACAAATGGAAAAAAATCTAAATTATACACTTTTTTTGTTTAAAAAATTTTTTTTTTAAAAAAAAATTTTTTTAAAAAACCCCAAAATTAAAGAAAAAAAAAAAACCTTTTTTTAAAAATTTTTTTTTAAAAAAAATTTTTTTTTTTCCGGAAAAAAAGTTTTTTTTTTTTAAAAAAAAAAAGTTTTCTTTTTTTTTTTTCAAAATTTTTTTTTCCAAAAAAGGGTGTACTGACATGAAATATTTGACATTGTGTGTAGAGTGAGTTCGTATTTGTAAAATTACAATAAAAATGGAAATTTACTAAATCGTAAAAAAAAAAGTAAATTATTAGTAAATAACCACCAATCCCAAATTGTATTAAATAGCTGTAATTATATTTTATAATTTTTAATTAAATATAACACTTTAAAAATTCTTCTGTATTGTAAAAAAAAAGGTTTTTTCTTGGGAAAATTTCTTTTTTTTAAAAAACCCTCGTATACGCAAAAATTGATATATAATGGTTTCCTATTAAGTTTTGGACCATGCAGAATTTTAAAAGAATTTTTTTTTGTAAACTTAATAAAAAAAGTGTTCCATTTTTCCCCAACAATAGCACACAGTATAGGTATAAATAAAAATTTGATTCTTTAATTGTGTTGCTTTAATTATTTTTAAAATTTTGATCCAACGATCTCTTTTCAAAATTTTCTTATTTTTTTCCATCCTTTAATTTTAGGTCAAATTTTGTCAATACAAATTTGTTCCTGGTGACCTGTAAATTTTAAATCCCTAGCTTAGGTCATACATTTGTTGTATTTTTAGGCTTATATAGATGGTAGAAAATAAGGATCCCCGCTCAATCGGGAAAAGGGACTATCTAGAAAAGATATTCCAGCTTATAAGCATGCGCGGTTTTTTTTCCCACTCGCGTCTAGATACCCACGGATAGACAAATTCAAAAACATCGGTCTGGTTAGTTCGGGGTTTGCAAAGCACTTTTTTTTTTCCCAATTATATTTCAGACTAAAAAAAGCGGGGCTATTAAAAAAGACCGCGGGCTCAAGTTTGGGAAAATTTTTTTCTGTAGTCGTTCCTTAAAAAAAAAAAAACCACTAAATGGAGGCGCTGGGAGCGAAGTAATATGGGGACCCCAAAGACCTTGGCCCAATATATAAAGTAAAGTTTAAAACAACGACATTATTGGTTTAAAAACTGTTTTTGGGGGAAAAGGGCCATCTTAATTTAGTCAATTTGGGTCATTTTTAAAAACGAGGTGGTGATCCACCTCTACAATCCATAGCTGTTAGTTTATTAATATTCTAAAAGCGCAGTAATTTTAGGCAATAAAACAAGCAAAAAAGATGTAATTTTCACGTGTAAATAAATATTTAATTATTACCACTTACAAAGTAAAACTAATATTATATGTTTGGAATTTCAGATGAAATTGAACACTGTAAATTATTTCCCCAAAGGAAAACCAAACCTATATTGCTTTTAATGATCACTTTAGGTTTTTTTAGTGGCAGTTTTTTCCCTTGGGGGATTCGTCAATGACCTCGTAATATTTTTGACTAATATTTCCGAACAAAAAAATAATAATGATATAAATAAAAAAAAAAATTTTTTTTTAAACTTTTAAATTTTTTTTTTTTATTCTAAGCATAAAACTCGTTGATCGATACTGGATTCACAAGCTTCGCGCAGCCTCCAAACGGGGTTTTTTTTGTTGGAAAAACCGGGGGTGCCGCCTTCATTACCGCATTGTTTTAAACGGAGCCCAGTCATTTTTTTCCCATCTAATTTCCCCTTGGGCGATTTTGGCTGCTTTCCGAAGCGTGTAATCAGATCCGGGTCAACAGGGAAAAGGATAAATCAAAAAAAGCATTTTTTGGTGTTTGTTTGTTATACGGTTATTATAGAATGTATTAAATTTTCGATTTTAGGAATTTTTTTTTTGTTGGTGTATGTTTTTTTTAAGTAAATTCGAAACAGTGCATTTGTTGACAATTTTGTGTACGTTACCGACGACAACTGTAAAGCGGGGTTCCCCACATTAAATAAAATTTTAAACCATTTTTACGCAAACAATGGGGAAAAGACTCTGCGTTGGCCATGTTGGGGCCTATTGAAAAAAGGCTTTTTAAAAAATTGAAAAGGCAATGAAGAAGTAATCAATCATTTTGCAAGTGCCAAAGACAGAAGGATTGAACTTTTTTAATTTGGGGAAAAAAAATTTTTTTTTTTAAAATTAAGGGGGGGGAAAAAAATTTTTAAAATTTAAATTTTTAATTTTTTTTTTTTTGCTTTTTTTAAATTTTTTTTTAAAAAAATTAATTTTTTTCTTTTCAATTTTTTTTTTCTTTTTTTTTTTCTTTGGAGTAACTTTTTAGGGAAAAAAAATCCAAAATTTTTTTTTTTAATAAAAAAAAAGTTAACCATATGCATTTGAAAATTTAATATTGACCTCCCCGAAAGATTACCCAGCCGCCACTGGGTTTTTTAAAGTTATTTATTTTTGGTGTATACTGCTAACTGCAGGGGTTTAAAAAAAGTTGAAACCTCTTCTTACTGAATACAGGGGTATTTTTGTTTTGCATTTCATTTAGGTTAACGTGTTTGTTTTAGATGCGGTGCTTTTTTTCCCTGTTACCTTTGTAAATAAAAAATAAAAAATTTTGTTGTT
>JAHBCN010026042.1:0-10844 GCA_019359885.1 Listronotus oregonensis | reverse complement strand
TTTATATGAACTTTTCGACTTAAAATCATCCAAACCTCCCTTCAAATTATACTCCAGAACACCCTTATACAATAGTACAAAAAAATTTTCATTGATATGACCTTCACGGCTTCGTTGACAGGAAGTTATCCAAAGGTCAAAATTTTGGGTAACTTTTTGCAACAAAATTGGATCAATGGCATCTCTGGTAGCTTAAATGTTGTTTTTTATTTGTTAAATTGTTTCTGGGTTATTAGATAAGATTACATTATTTGAGCGAAGATGCCAAAAAGGACCTTCACCACTACAGCCTATCATTCTTTGGAGTACCTTGTCCAGGCCTGTTTTCTTAACTAGACTCCAGAGTCTTGACACTGGCCACTTCATATATCTCGCCGGTTTTGGGTTTTCCTAATCAAGCCTGTACGGCTGTTTCTTCAGCCTCCTGGCAGAACCTACACACACACCTTCTGGGTTATTAGTATACACTTTGTTCTTTAGATAACCCCAATGAAAGTAATCCAAAGGTCAAGATCACAGGGCCAATTTACATTAGAGTTTCTGGAAATGATGCGATTATCAAATTTCGAGCGAAATAAAGCGATTGCGCGAATCTGCAACGTTGTAAATAATCCAACGGTTTAAATTGCTTATTTGGATTTTGTAGGGGAGAGTGGTGCACATTCGGCTGTCGGGCACATTCGGCTACCGCAAATATTCCTTGACCTATTTTGAATTTGGCGCCAGTTTTCCGCGTCTTCTGTCACTTGTTATTTGTTTTAGTCGGGCAGTAAATATTGAGAGTGATGAATGTGAAAATAAATATTGAAAAAAGTGTGTTTTTGGCAATAAAAGGTAAGGTTTTTTAACTACTTTTATTCTTTTATAGTTTCTGCATTTTATTTTTGATTTAAATATTTGTACATCATAAAATAGTGTAAAAACATAAATTTTAATATTAACGTAACATAACCTCAAGATATTTTTTTGCGCGATTTTCAATATTAAAACTAAAATTTTATCCGGTGGGATACATTCGGCTAGCTAGGGTTTGTTTGGCTATACGAATGGTACCCCTTGAATTTTGGTGTTATAAAGTCGTAAAAAAAATAATTAACCAAAATAAATGCAATAAAGAATAATTTTAAGAGTGACCAGACATTTATTCTTTTTTTTTATTGCAGATGCCGAAAAAAGCCCATAAAACCGATCGCTCAATATCAAAGGAACCACATATCAAAGAAGCTATTAAGGCTATTTTGCCAAACCGATTAAGTCAATATAAGGCAGCACTAGAGATCAGGTGAAGCGTCAGACTCTTCAGTCATGAATCAAGAAGCTACTGCAGCATAAAACAAAAGAAGAACTGCTCCACAGAAAATAAAGTGCTTTTACTTAACGACAACCACGAATCGCACATTTCAGCACAGGCGATCAAGGTTTGTCGTAAAAAAGGAGTTACAGCCTTTAGTTACTGGAATCCACGCCTCTTTGAAAAACTATCTTAGAATTGCTCAGCATGATTGGTTGCTTGCAAATCCTGACAAAATCATAACAATTAGACACTTGGACGAATAGTAAATATTGCATCGAACAGGCTTTACCATGAAGAATATCGTCACCCTTAAAAACACCGGACTTTGGCCCCCCAACCCTTATATTTTCTGATTCCGATTATGCAGGCAGTGAAGGACTGACGACCGCTGCCTGCAGACGACGACGGGTCAAAACCAAGAAGTAGTCATCCAAAGTGACAAATTGATACCATTGGTTTACCATCTTCGTCCGTCAACGTCAATATCAAATATACCATTGGTTTACCATCGCGTCCGTCAACGTCAATATCAATAACGATGTAAGACCGTTTCCAAAAAGAGACGTAGCAACGAAAAAAAACCCAACCGAAAAAAAGGAAAATCAACTGTTTATACTGACACACCTGAGTATGAACACAGAAAGAGCTTTGAAAAGGAAAAAAAGAAAAAAAATCTTTAAAACAAAATAAATCTGTGAAATGAAATGTGAAAAAATATCCTCATCTAGTGACTCAAGTGTGGATATATTTTATAATGAGTCATCCGATGACGATGAGTCATTTGAGCACACATAATATTCGTCGTGTCTAATCGGATATTTATTATATTGGTAAAGTCACAGGACTTCCAGACACAAAAAATGAAGACTTTGAGGTCTCATTTTTAAGAAGCTTCCTTCTTCAAATAATTTTATATTTCCTGATGTTGATGATGTTGCCGCGGTGCAAAAAGATGATATTGTTGCTAGTTTACCTTCTCCGCTTACTAAAGGTTCTTCAAGAGTAACAAATTGTCACAAGTTTAACGTTAGTTTTGCGGGTTTAAATGTACGTTGACCTAAATCCAGTATTGAAAAAAGTTTATTAGTTATGAAAGAAAGCCTTTATTTTTTCACTAAGTAGTTACATTATTTGTATTAGCATTAAGGATTTTTCAGAATATAAGTGTTTTTGACATTGTTTTAGTTTATTCTTATATGCTATCCATTAATTTAATACCTAGCCGAATGTTCACCAACCCTTGGCCGAAACTGCCCCCCAGGGGGCTTTACTATTTGACAAAAAAAAATAAAACTTTAAAAATCTCTATTTACTCTCTACCTATACTTTGTTTAATACTTAAAACAAATGCAAATAAAATACCTTCTTATAAACCAAAATTATTTTTTTGAACATACTCACTGTTTTGTCAAATTTGTGAAACAAAGCTGAATATGCCGAATGGCCCCACTCTCCCCTAACATAAAAATTAAGGACCTTTGTTAAAATTCGTTTCATAGTGCCATCGGTTAAGTTCAAATGTTGTGCTCGACGAAGGATTGAGGTACTTCGTGGTTTTTTTTTTTTTTTTTTTTTTTTTTTTTAGGAAACTTTTTTAAACCAACAAAATTTTTATTTAAATCGAACCTTGGACCAGTTTTGCTAATGAAAACAAATTTCCAAAAAAACTGCATTCTTTTAAAATGTCGCGAAATTTGGGGCTTATTTTACCCTAAAAATTTTACCAAAACGCTTTTTTAAAAAATTTTTTGGGTTTTTAAAAACTTTTTTATTGGGTTAAAAAAAACTTACATAGCAATTAATTAGAAAACCCGAAGTTGAAAAATTTTGCAAAATTTTTGAAATTTTTTAAAATCCAATTTTAAAATTTGGGGATTAAAAAATTTACCTAAAATTATATATGCCGATGGGCGCTCTTTATTTTTTAGGGGTAAAAACTATCGTTTATTGCTAAAACCTATAAAACTATACATAAAAGCTTAAGTTAATTAGAATTTAACTCAGATTAGTTGAAAAAGTAGTATTGTTTCTTTTAAACATTATTTGATATATTTCAGCCCTTAAAAATCAACTTTTATTATGATTAAAAAAAATATTTATCCTAAAAAATGTATATATATTATCACAGCGTTTTGCATAAAAATTTGAGATAAAGCTTAACTTACTCTTCTCTTTAAAATCTCCATTATGTCAAAGATTGCTTATTTTTTAGGGGTGAAAACTACCCCCTATTGCAAAAACCTTCAAAGCTTTTATATTAAAGCTTAAGTCACATAAAATTAGGCTTATATAAATTAAAAAATAAATATTTAATTTTTTGAAACAATATTTAATATATTTCAAATCTTGAAAATCAACCCTTATTACAATTTAATAAAAAAAATGTTTTATCCCAGAAAAACTAAGATATTGTCACAGAGTAGTAATTAAAAAATGTGACTGCTTAAATGTATTACTAATTAGGTTTTGTAATTTTGTAATCCTCAAAAAACCACCCAATAGTACAACACCGCGAATTTTTAAGAAAAATGCATCAAATGGCTTATAGAATGCTCCAAAAAATTGTTTTTTTAAGCATAACTTCTTCATTTTTTGTGATAAAAGTTTTTTAAAAAACCATTTTGTTGGTTTTTTTAAGAGCCATAAGGTCCTATATATTAAAATTATTTAAATAAGGAATGTTTTAAAGGGTTGAGTTAAAACAGCTTAAACAAGGTAGTGCTCGTCTATACACACATGTTTTAAACGTTTATATCTCACTTAATTTTCGTCATGCAGTAAACTAAAAAAAAAATATTTGTAATTTAAAAATCTACAATTTGATACTTTAGTAATTTTTACGTATTTTCCTTAGTTTTCGAGTTATTTTTAAGAAAAGGTTAATTTTTATTAAAATTTTAAAATTTGATTTTCACTTGCAGCTCCATTTTTTTTCAAAATTAAGCAATTTAAAGTGGTTAAAATTTTAGAATGCATTAATGATACATAGATAAAGAGATTTAAAAAAAAGTGCTACGACTTATTTTTATTAGGGTGGTAATTATGGGGTTATTTTCTAAGATTTTTGCAAATGCTTCAAAAAAGTTATTATTAGTTTTCCTCGAAAAATACGCTAATTTTGCGTTATTTGCCTTTGAAACTCTGAAATTTTGTGTTTGATGAATAACAGCTAACCTTTAACAAACCACAACTTGGTTTGTATTGGACCCACAGCAATAAAAAAGAAATTATTATTTTTAAAGCTACCATATTGTTATTTACAGTTTTTTTTTTTGATAAAATGCATACTTATCGAGTTATTAGCAAAAAAACGATTAAAAACATTGATTTGATCGACGAAAAACGCCGACTTTGGATCGCTTATAACTCTAAAAGTATGTATTTTATAAAAGTGCATAAAATATGTTTTGCTTGGAAATCATTTTTCTATCGATTTCTGTGGTCAAAATATTTTTAAAAACTTCCACCCCCGAGATGATTTGGCAACCATCCCCAAGGTTAAAGGCGCTCTTCGGCATGATATAGATTTTGATCCTTGGGATATTCCTTACCTACTGTCAAAATTTAAAGTCATTCTATGCATTTTGAAAAATGGCAAGGCAAAAGGGTTCGTTTTCTGGACTAAATTGCCAAAATCTATAAAAGACATTTATAAAAAAATTTTCATTACCAATGCGATACATGTCCGATAACATAAAAAATTAACTTCCACGCTTGTTGGTTGTTGGATCACCCTAAATATTTATTAAGAAAAAACCATAAATAATCAAAATTTATTCTAAGAATTGATGTGTCACGTGACTTTTTTTCTGACCTAAAAAAAGATAATTTAGCATATCCGCAGTCAGATTTGCAAAATTTTTATTGGTGTGTCTAATATGGCGGACCAAATATCCAAAACATTTCCGATTTACGCCAGATTCGGTAGGTAATAATACTTCGGGATACATATATTGCATGGAAAGTACAGAAAAATTTGTGTTGCTGCGTAATTGTAAAATACTTTATCAACTATACCGGGTGTTGCTCCGTCGAGCGGGACATAGGGAATCGCATGTAAATTTTGAAGTGGTCCAATATTGGCTCCCCTAATTATTTTAGAAGAAAATATTATTAGGATTTTTTAAAGAGCACGAAAAGTTGTACCAGTGTACAAATTTCAGCTCTTCTCAGTCCGCCAGCTAAGAGATAAATGCTAAAATAAGTTACGAATCTCCTATCTTCTTACGCGCCCTGTATTATTAGAAGTTTATAATAAAATACCAGAAAAATTATTTAACCTCTTACTCTCAAGTTGTCATATCAATGTCACATCATTTTTAAATAATGAACTACTCAAATCAAGAAAAAATCACTATTATAAAATGGTTTTATCAGGGAAAATAGTTATCGAAGAGTAGCGGACATGTTTGCAGCCTATTTTCCCAATAGGCCAATACCAAGTAAATCGACAATAGAACGGACGATAAAAAATTTGAAACTACAGGCACAGTAATCAATAATTGCAAATGTGAAGAAAATCGACGTGGAAATCAGAGACAAATTGTACGAAACGAGAGGGATTTAGACGTGATACTTTGTGTAGAGGAGGCCGAAGGAAACATTAGCACGAGACAACTGGAGGACATTACTGGACAAGACCACACCACAATATCTCGAATTTTAAAAAGATGTAAATACCACGCTTACAAGTACGAAAGACACCAAGAATTAAGAGACGGAGACGAAATACGACGACAGGAATTTTGCTTTGAGATGATGGAGAGGACAAACACTGACAGAGTTTTTTACAAAATATTTGCTTTACTGACGAATGCACTTTTACATTGAACAACGAACCCAACATTCAAAATTGCCGGTACTGGAGTAACGAAAACCAAAATCGATTTGTTGAGACAAGGACTCAATATCCACAAAAAATTAATGTTTTGGCGGGAATTTTCGGCCACCATATCCTTGGACCATTTTTCCTTGACCGAAATTTGAATGCGGGTACTTTCTGGA
The DNA here is from genome assembly GCA_019359885.1 of Listronotus oregonensis. Classification (NCBI taxonomy): domain Eukaryota; kingdom Metazoa; phylum Arthropoda; class Insecta; order Coleoptera; family Curculionidae; genus Listronotus; species Listronotus oregonensis. The sequence goes on along the minus strand of JAHBCN010026042.1, from coordinate 4,546 downwards.
ACTTTTAGAGGAACAAATTTTGCCTGTTTTAAACAACCTTGCTCGTGAAAATCAAGAGATTTGGTATTAAATGGATGGCTGCCCAGCACACAGTACCAGAGCTGTGCGCGAATACTTGAACAACGCATTTAATAACGACATCATAGGCCCGAACCACGCAATATCTTGGTCAGCCAGGTCTTCGGATCTTTCGCCAAACGATTTTTTTCTATGGGGACATTTAAAAACTAAGCTTTATACCAATAAAAAATATGAAAAATTTAGACCAGCTAAGGAATGCTATTTCCGCTGAATGTGCCAGAATATCGATGTACCAACTAGCCAACGTAAGAAATGAGTTTTATAATCGTTTGGGTTATTGTCTGGCAGTTAATGGAGGATTATTTGAGCATTTGATTAAATCCTGATATTTTGTCATAAATTGATTTCTAAATGTAGACAAATTTGTTTTATTGTCATGCGTAACTGTGAGTGCATGTGTTGGAATTAGCTGTAAACTAAAATGAAATGCGAGGATTCTTTTTGAAATTCCCGTATAAAATTGTTCAGTTTTGGCAATGACATTATAAATTAATGATCTAAATTGTCACTGATAAATCGATATGGTGTTTTTAATATTGATTTCTAGAGTACAGGGTGCATAATGAGATACTACGTTGCAGAAGTATTTAAGCAGTTTACTCTTTACAGGTTGGTTAAAAAAATGCTCAAATTTTCATTTTGGGTGGAACTTATTGTGCTCTTCAATAAATCCTAATAGCAATATTTGACTACTTCAAAATTTACATGGGATTCCCTATGTCCCGCTCGGCGGAGCAACACCCGGTATATTCCGAACGACCAAATGGAGATCAATAACTTACCATTATCAAACCCTCTATATGGCAAAATAAGGGTAAAAGGCCCTTTCAAAAAAACAGCTTTCTTTTCATATATCCTTTTTATTTAAATTGAATAAATCGTGGTCAAACGTAGTCGGTTGATTTACATTTCTTATACGAAACGAAATGCAATAATTTTACTTTTACCAAGTCTTGTTTTGTTTCGGGCATTAAGAAAGTGTTCTCAAATAAATGCAAATTTAGTTACTTCCAGATTTAATTAAAAGGAGTAGCTCTCTTTCTTTCATTAAAATGTACAGTACAAATTACCCAGGAAGTAATTTGAAAAAATATTTAAATTTTCTTAACTAAAACTTAAATTTGAGTCATTGGGTGATAATGTCTTAAATGTCTTTTTTATTTTTCTTGTACGAGAAAAGTAGTAGAATCGGTAAGAAATGTTATCAAAAAATTATTTTAGATAGTCAATGGTTTTCTTTTTTTTTGTTAATTGTTGTGTTACTCTGTTTGTCAATATGTTTGTCAATTATTTTGTTAATTAAAAAAGATAAGAGATTAGCCAAAATTTTAATACAGAAGCCCAAAATTATTTTAAAAGTTTAAAAAGTAATATACAGGGTGTCCTAAAGTAATGGGACACAGAGCAACACAGATTTTAGGTCAAAAATAACGCAATTTATCCGAAAGTTAATAATAACAAAAAGGGTGTAAACTTTTATTTGCTTTCGTTTTTCTAATATTTTCTTTAACCAAATGACCAGGTACAAAATTTGGGATCTGGGGTTTTTGAGGCGAGAAATTTAAATTCGTCCACTTTTGATGTTGCTACTAGAGGGCGCCAGCTACAGCCTACCTCACTTGTTGTAAATGTAACTTTTTTAGGCTTAGAATATTGACCTGTTTATTACAAAATAAGTTACTATAACCATTTGCATCAAAATGATACTTATTAAGCTGGAGCACCGTTCTCGAGATAAACGCAGATTAAAGGATCTTGCAATTTTTTATGGAAAATAAATTTTATCCAATTGTTTTCAAACTTTGCACGTGATAGTTCTAAACACGCTGTTCAATTCTCTTCCAGGGCACAAAACCCGAAAACGCCTCCAACTCCCCAAAATCACCCTCAAAAGTCCCCAAATCCACAGTGACCTTTGAGGGTGATTTTGGGGGTTGGAGGCGTTTTCGGGTTTTGTGCCCTGAAAGACCTTTGATCAGCGTGTTTAGAACTATCACTATGCAAAGTTTGAAAACAATTGGATAAAATTTATTTTTCATAAAAAAATTGCAAGGTCCTTTAAACTGCGTTTATCTCGAAAACGGCTGCTCCTAGAGACTTAAATAAAGTATACATTTTTGATGCAAATGGATTTATAGTAACTTATTTTGTAATAAACAGGTCAACATTCAAAGCCTAAAAAAAGTTACGACATTTAAAACAAGTGAAGTAGGCCGTAGCTGGCGCCCTCTAGTAGCAACATCAAAAGCGTGGACGAATTTAAATTTTTTGCCTTAAAAAACCCTCAGATCCCAAATTTTGTACCGCTAGGTCATTTGGTTAAAGAATTATTAAGAAAAAACGAAAGCAAAATTAAAAGTTTAACACCCTGTATCTTTGTTATTATTAACTTTCGGATAAGGCAAGTTTAGGTTTGCATTATTTTGACCCAAGGAATCTGCTGTTGCTCTGTGTCCCATTACTTTTGGGACACCCTGTATAACTGTTAATTGTAAAAATATTTTCTCCATACCGAATATTTTAAAACAATGCCCGTTTACATAAATTATATTCTTTAGGGAACATGGTTACGTTACTTAGATTTTAAATATTTGTGGAATGTTTAAAAATAATTAAAAAAAACCTTAATTTGTGTTTGTTTTAAAGCAATTTAATTTATTAAAAAAAAATCCATAGCACATGGCCTTATAACGTACATTTTATTATAACATAAGTTATTAAAAAAATAATAATTTTAGACTTTTTTGCCATTATTAAATATAAAATAAAATATATTTTATTAATTTTAGAATTATTTATGATATTTTACAGAATATTAACTTTTTGTGTTTTGGCATTTCAGGTATTTAATTAAATCCCAAATTTGTATATGAATTAAATTATTTTTATTTTTACCAAAATTAATACAATATTATTGTTATTGAAACCTAACAAAAAAATGGGCTCTTTCGAAAATAAAATAATTTACACGTGTCCCATTAAAATATGTTTATTTTATGTCGAATTTCTTTTTTCTTTTTATTCAAATACCTTTTTAAGTACTTTTCAGGATTCTAAGGTAAAGGACTTTTTTAAATAAAACAAAACAATTTTTTCCGGTTGATAACTATACTTACATCAAAATTCTAACCACTTCAACAAAACCAAACAAGGGGTTATACGCACCATATACATATAACCGCGCAGTAACCCTATGTAATAGTAAGGAATCTCTACAAGAAGAAAGTACTCAATTAACTAGGAATCTTATGCAGAAAGGTAACAATGAAAAACGAATCAAGAAAACTATTGATAAACATTAGAATAAGATAAAACACTAACTTAAAGAAGACTTAACCAAGCCAAACATTTCTGACAATTCCGTATATCAATGGAACATCGGAAAAGATCCACAGAATTGCAGTATGATATTAAACCAACATTAAAATAGCAAACCACTCTAAGAATTATTCTTACTAAGTCGAGACCAAACAAAAACATTTCAAACAATTTACCAAATTCCTTGTGAATGTAGCGAGGTTGAGGATACAAAAAAGCCCTACGAAATTAGAGCTAAAGAACACAAAACACATACAGAACGAGGTAAAACGTCGAGATTGGAGGTTGCCAAACATTCAGGGTCAAACGAACACCGTATGCAATAGTTTGAAGCAAAAATCATTTAAAAAGAATCCCTTTGAAAAAAAAGGAAATTAAAAGAAGCTGCAATGATTCTAAACAACCAGAATGTATTAAGCAGGCATAGTATTGACATTCGTAATATATATCTGCCGTTTTTGTACCGTGAAAAATCGTTTAAGATTCAGTAAATAACGAATAGCCCCTATAAACAGCGTTTGTCGATTTTCTAAAGGTACTGTGATGGCCCACTAATTTCAGCGTCTTTTAATTGACTGTGTCTATCACCATTTGTTGGCCCGATATTAATCCTCAGTTAATGGTTCGACAGAAAAAAGACATAATGATATATCCACAGTGGCCTATTAATTTAACGAATAAAAGCATTGGCCCACTGCATTTATTCGTTACTTAGCGTACGTTAGATCGTGTTTGTTCTCTTTTTTGGCCCTGTGCCTAACCACCGACAACTAAAAGTGAAGGGTGCCATCATAACCCCACTTTTTCAGAAGCTTGGTAATTTTTGTGAATGATTAGGGATGAAGCGTTCGGAAAGTTTGTACCGTTTTTCGGCAGTTTTTGTGTTTTTTTGTTGTTTTGGTAAATGAAAAGTATATTATGGTGATATTTTATAGTTTTTAGAATCTTTGTTATTATTATATTTCGTATTATTATTGGCTGTTATGTTAATTCTAACTTTGTTTCGTATTTCTGTAGTTAGACTATCTCATAAAATTTTAAATTCATTTGCAAACCACATTGATTTAAGTGCCTCGTTTGTCTTGTTGTGCTCAAGGCAATATATATATTATAGTTTTTTATGTATTCATATTTGTTTTTAATAAAA
>JAHBCN010026041.1:0-11084 GCA_019359885.1 Listronotus oregonensis | reverse complement strand
ATATTAATAATAATATATATATATATATATATATATATATATATATATATATATATATATATATATATATATATATATATATATTTTATATATATATATATATATATATATATATACGGTGATCAACTAATATTGCCATATTTGTGTCAGTATTTGCGATGGAGATTTTAGCAACAATTGGAAATTCTGAAAAATAACAAAATAAGTAAAAAGAAATTAATCTTATTAAAATGAAAACTTATTAGTTACTTCCTTTCAATTTATAATTAATAAATAGTTTAGCGTTTTAAGTACCCAACCTAGGAAACTAGATGACTTATAATTTGTTGATGCTATCCAGTTTATTTTCTACACCTAAAATTGTAATTATAATTTGTTTATAATATGATGTCAAAAAGAAGTGGTCGAAGAGTTTTTAATTAGTGAAGTAAAGCTTCGCTAATCCGGTTCGATAAAATCTGAGGCAATCCGAATTAATGAATCCGGATTATTATTATTTTTAAAAGTAATAAAGTATACTAAATACATACATATGTATATAATGTATTTAAGTGATTTTTTAACTCTAAATGTAAACTAGTATCACAGTGCTAGTATTATAACATAAAATATTACTAAAAATAAACCTTCGAAATTCTAAATATAAACTAAAGTGAGCTGTACCGTACACAAAAAGTAAATCAAATATATTTAAGACAAAAAGTGTAACACTTTAAAAAATTAGGGTTTAAAAAATCGATTCGTTTTGTTTGCTTTTATCGTCTGGCTTACCATGCATAATCGGTTCTCTCATCGTGCGTAGCATAGATAAGACGTTCAATTCTGCTTCTTTTTCATCACTCTACTATATACATGTACCGAGGCAACGAATCGCCTCCTCGTGTTTCAATTTTAGCTCAAAGCTCAAACCTAGTAACTTTGTTAACTTCCTCATAGTAGACATCATTGGTAATAAATGCTAGTCATTACAAATGGTAAATACTCTTTATTTCCATTGATACATTTTTTGATCTCCGATAATATCAGTGAGATATTTTTAGTCGTAATTAAGCTGCGCCAATGTTATCAATTCTTCAAGATCCCGAATCGCAGAACATAATTCGGATTATAGAATCACAGGCTATCCGGATTATAAAATACCTAATATACAGGGTGATTGGTAAGTAGAGGCGAAAAATGAAGACCCGAATCAATTTTTTAATTCTGATTCGAAAACCAGGTATTTCACTATAAAGATTTGCCAAAGCAAAAATTTTAAATCACATTGTGGGTGTCGTTAATCCGAAAATTTGCAAAAAAAGCAAACGTTTCGCGTGACGTTATATGGTTTTCGATTCAGAATTAAAAAATATATTCGGGTCTTCATTTTTCGCCTCTACTTACCAATCACCCTGTGTAGCTATAATTTCGATGTTGTCTGAATTACTGGAGAATCCAGTTATTGGAGTTCGGATAAGCTAAGCTATACTGTAATTTTAGTAGTTCATACATACTTAATTATTTTAGTATTTACTTTATTGTGCTCTAGTTTAAGCGGACTTTGTAAATTTTTGTCAAACGTTGTTGAATACATAAAACAAGATTTTTAAAGAAATAAAAATGCTGCTTTTATTTTTATTGTAAAAATACACTGCTCAAAAAAATTTACGGAACACTTCTTAATCTATTTGTAACTTTTAAGGCCCTAATTACATTCAGATCAAGCTGATATACTTCAAAAACACACATTTTCTTACAATAAATCAAAGAATCATTTGATTAATCATTTATTCCTAAGAAAAAACTTACAAATTAAAAATAAAAAAAAATATAAATATATATATATATATATATATATATATATATATATATATATATATATATATATATATAACATATAATATTTATATAACTTTTTATGTAGACAATTTAGAAGACTCTATTTTTTGTTCCATAAAATTTTTGTAGCTTTTAAGTTTTGAGATATTAACGATTATTTTTTAAATTTAAAATGTGAATATCTAAAAACTATAAAAGCTACAAAAAATGTTCTCTAATATAAATTATGTATTTTTAGAAGGCCTTTAATTTAAGCTACCTAACCTTTATGTCTAAAATTACTAAGCTAATATTTTACAAGTTTATTAAAGAGTGCTCCGTTAATTTTTTTGGGCAGTGTATTTTTTTCAATAATGACCAGACAAAAAACTCAATTTTACCCAAATTTCTGGGGTCTTAAAAGTTTTTGTATGGAATCGGCAATCTAAGTATTGGCGGCCCTAATCCTACGGAACCATTACAACAAGGTTTTATAAAAGTCATGAATGTTTAGGTACTTAGGCACTTCCTTTAACAACTGTATTATTACCCTTCAGTTATAATGTAAAAAGTAATCGATATCTTTTTAAGAAACCGCAATTACTGCCAAACTTCTAACCAAACCGCAACAGATGCTATTTGGATGTTTCATGCACATGTTACTTGTCTGTTATTCTTAGAAGTAAAAGCATTAATTTAAACTGCCAACATGATTTTGAACAAAGTGCTGCGGTATGTAAATAGTTAAATTATTAAAATGGTTTTAGTTGTTTTGTTAACCACACTTACACGCAAAAACCTAAATCATAACTAACTTATTATTATAAACCGCTACTGAGTAGTTCTACCAAGACAACATTATCATCGGCTATAATTGGTTTTAAATGAGAGGACTTGGTGACAACTTTGACATAAATTATATGAATAAAACGTCATTACAAAAGTCAAATTACCCGCCTAAATACAGTGGTTAATACCGATTACTTTTGGTAATAATGGGCTTCTTTCATAAAATTTATTTTGATTTAAAAACACATCAGAACTATTTCTTTCCTTATTAAAGAACCTCCCAAAAATCTTTTCTCAAAAAAAAAAAAATAATAATAATAAATAAATAAGTAGAGATCGAACGCTGTTAGAATGACACCGGTACGTCACGGTCTCATATGGCAAACCCGTATAAACCCGTGACGTATCGGTGTCATAACAGCGTTCGATCTCTAATTAAAATCGTTGCGGCGTAATTACGATTTAAAGTTCATGTCTGATGCCTTAAATTTGACGTCAGACCAAAAAGACGTGTGACGACACCAGGGTTGCCGAGTTCCAAGATTAATTTTTTTGCTTCGTTATTTCATTCAGAGCAAAAAGAGAAAATCCATCGCGTTCCTTTATCCCGATTTAACACTAGAACTACAAACCCATTTTTTTACCTGTAAACTACAAACCGGGGTAAATATTTACCCCACGGGATTTTTGCTCCTAAAATCGTTCTGAAAGCAGTAATCTGACTTATGAGCAGGCCCGCCGCCAGAAAAAAATGTAGAGAAAAGTTTAAGTCAATTTACTAGTCTAGAATTAATTTAATTAAAAACACATACCACAACTTTAATTTCTAAATAGTAATCATACTCATTAAAATTCCTAGGCGAATTTCAAAATTTAAGAATTTAGACGGGAATTGTTTTATTTTAAGTATTTTTGGTAATTTTAAAATTCCAGGGGGGTCGACGGACACCCCCTGACCCCCCCTGCTGGCGGGTATGCTTATGAGTATTCGAACTTTTTCGTTTTTTATGCTCAAGAGAATAGGCTATTTGACTGATTTTGAAAAATCGTTTTAAATTATTCTTTGGTACCTAACAAACACAATACATTTTATATTTCTGGGAAATATGCTGTATTTTCAATAAAACTCAATGTTAAAGTTTAAATTATAAAATTCGCGCTAAAAACGCTGTCTCTGTAATGGCGTCGACATATGTTTCGCGTAACGTCATATGCAAGTAAACAAGTTAACAACGAGTGCAACTACAGTAAATTTTATTAATAATTTCTCAATTTATTAGCTAAAATGGTATGTAAATGGTATGTAGTGCTATAATGTACCAATACTTCTCTGGAAACATCACAAAAACTGTTTATATCTGTTCCAATAAATCCTAAAAGGCGAAAAAAGTGGTTACAATTAGCTCGAAGAGATCCAAACAGCTTTGTATCGTATTCAAATGTTTTTATGTGTAAAGATCACTTTAATGTAAGTATACAAATATCCTGCTTTAAATACCTACCGATTTATATACAACAAAATATCGCCTTTAGATAACTTGTAAACACTTTAAGGTATAACCTAACTTTTGGATTAGAATGATTTTGTTTGTTCTAGAAGTTAAATACCTAGCAAGTTAGTACTTTCTCTTTTTATACTTAACGGTATTATTATTGAATTGCAGATGGAAACTGATATAATAAATTGCATAAATTTCTACACTCCATTTTGAGAAATACTGAATGATGAACACATAAATAAATAATTCCATAGAGGTACTTACACAGCTGTTTTTACATTTTTGAGTTCTGCAGCATAGTAGTCAGCGTTATTTTTAAAGAAACGCACAATCTTAAATGCGTCTGTCTATCTCAGGTAGGGTAGGTTTCTGTTATCGCCTTGCACAAAATGTATGTCCATGTTGAGGCCCGAAACGGATAATTATGTTACTTAAAATATCTTTTTTATATAAAATGGTCAAGAAACAGTTGTTCAGATAGCTAAAGATCGAAAAAATCACCTGAAAACACACAACACAAAGCTTATGACATTTATTTACTTGCAAGTGACGTCACCAAAGTTGTAACCAATCAAAGAGCGTTCCAGTCGCTGAATTAATTTCAAAAATATTTGAATTTTAATACGTATATTTTGCAATAAATATGCATATTTTACTTTATATTATAGAGAAATATGCTTCTTTATACTATTATCTGATAGGATGACCACAATTTAAAACTTATTTTCAATGGTGGCAAATAGCCTATTGTGAAGAGCAAATTTAATTTAATTAAGCTATGGTTGGTTAACATTCAAACCGTCATTTAACAAACAAAAATTTATAATTATTATTTTAAACAAACGATTTTCAAATTTCCAACGGGATTTCAAAGAGAACACATAAGGCTTTAAGAAAAAATATACCATTATGATGTTTTGCTAAAAAGTCTATTTATTTGGGAAAATTCAAACAAATTTAGAATCCGATTAATGGAAAAATCAAATAAATATCCATAAAATATTGGTTTTTGAGAATCAATTCTGTTTCTCTCATGAAAAATATGAAAAAAATAGAAAAATTTGACAGATATAAAAAATATTCAAAAGTAGAGTTACGATTTACTTATTATTAACTACCTATCAAAATTTAACCATTAAATTTCACAAAAAATAGGTTGAAGCTCTAAAAACTGTTTAAATATATAAATTAGCTCTTTTATTCGATATGTAATATTGGAATTAAGCCCAGGTCGCCTCTGTCCATCAGGCGTTGTATACATGTTAACCACATTTGTGACGTAAATGTCGTTTTCGCGGAAAGGTATTTTATTTAAAATTGAAATGCTTGTAATTCTGTTATAAAATTTTGTATAAAAAATCTTTGAGAAAAGCGTTGTTTATATGGTTATTTTTAGTCAATAAAAAATATGTGTAAGGGACCTACTTTTCTTTTGCATTACATTTTTGTGTTCACTTTTGGTACTTAACTGAAACCCAAATAATTCTATATTTTTTTATAGCCTGGTTGTGCGGTTATATTAAATTCTTTTGCAATAACCACCCAACTATTTTTTTCATATTTCTTTCTATGTATGACGTATTTTCTACATCGAGCAACTCGGGGCGTAAATGTTCCGCATTAATTAAACGTATTATCTTCTCATTTGTTTACTTATTCATTTTTGCTATCCGAACAACATGCAAAATTTCCCAAATTAGTTTGACTTCCTTAGCAACGCATGAGCCTCCAACCAGCTCCAACTGCAATAGTGATCAAATCCCGGCAATATTTGGGTCATATCGCTCGGCCATACGGTGATAATTCTTCATAGGGCTTCACTATTGCCAACAACAGACTGGCTATGCATTTTCGGCAACACATTGCCCTAAAATATAGCCGTCTAAAAGCACCTAGAGGTTGGACAACAACTTAAACTGATTAGTATAATTGTTTTTCCCGATATGAATATTTGATCTTAACCGTGGTAAATACTCTGGTTTACATATTTATTGTGAATTTTGATTATTTAATTCGTAGACGTTCATTGCATACTGAATTCAGCCGTAATTGTAGAATATATTACGTATCAAGAACAGAAAAGGGGGTGGAATTTATTTGCCCAAAGCAATGGAGTTTGAACCAGGAAGTGAGGATTTAAATCCCAAACGAGCAAAGCCGTATCTAGGGGGCCCCGCGCCCGACGGAGTTTAATTTGCCCCCCTCCCACCACAAACGGAGAATTTGGGGAGTATAGAATATCTCCCAATGATAAGGAAAATCTGGAAGTTATTCCCGGATTTTACAAATGAAGGTGGGTTGGGTTTAAAGTTTTTAAGCAAAAATTTGTTTTTTAAAATATTATACCAATTGGGGGAAATTTTGTGTCAAATTATATTTTTTTTATGAAAATATTCCCCATTTCAAAGAGATATGATTTCATAAAACAACTGTTTGTATCTGACTAAAAATTTAAATTTAAATTAACTTTTTTTCTTATTTGGATGATTAAACTTGGAATAATTTTCCCAAAAATAAATCGTAGTTACAAAAATAATGTCCAAACAAATCTACTAAAAAAAAATTATACTTTAATAAATTAAATAATATCAAAAAAAAAAAAAGTATGCTACACCCAATTTATAAAATACCAAATTATCCAAACAAAACTAAAGGTTACATTTTCCTGTAAATTTTCAGTTTAAAATTTATAATTTTATTAATAATTTTTTACATTTTTTTTTTTTTAAATTTAAAATTGGCTTTAAATTGTTTTTTTTTTAATTTATTTATTTGATTTTAAATTTTTTTAATAAATAATAATAATATTACAGTACTGGAATTTGATGAAAAAACAATTCCCCCTAGCCGGGTTTGCCCCCCAGGTGGCTGGCCCTTTGGGGGCGCCCTCTCCACCTAAAAACGGCCCTGCATACGAGTCCAAAATAAAATCGTTTCTGACTTTCCTTTTTTTGCATTTTGTAAATAAATAATTTAAAAAAAAAAATAAAAAAATTCGTCTATCACATAAAGACTACTTACCTGGTATACACATTTTTTGCATACGTTGCTATGGAAATGAAAAAAAATTCATTTATTTCACATTTGCTTTTTCAAACATCACATTCGCGTCCGGTTTTCTTTGCCCTTTTTGGATGTTTTCGAGCGATTTTCGAGCGTTTAGTAGTTGGAGTCAAGTGTGTCACTTCAGATTGGTAAGCACTGTTTAAAATAAATGTTTTTCTTTCTTGTTAAATTTTTGTTTTTATAAAGTAATGATTACTATGCTGTTATGGTTGCTATGCTGTAAAATGGTCTGTTATTGTATGATTTTGAGGTCTGCGAAAAAATATTTTTTCTCAGAAATTACTTAATTTAAATCGTGGTTTTTAAAATTGCCGTTAGGAAGATAAATTATTTTTACTGCCACAAATTTTTCTATGTTTTGTCAATAAAATCCTACCTGCATTTAAAAGACAATCATGACTTCAGAAAGAAAGGCTCAATAAGATTGATAACTTCTAAAATTCCCCCCTAAATATACGATATTACCGCCCCTTTTTCAGGGCGTTTCTAGTAAAAAAGGACAGTTTTTAGAATTTTTACTTATGTCGTAAAACCTACTTACATACCAAGTTTTTAAGTTTTTACTTTCTCGGAAAGTGTCCCCAAATTCTGATGAGTCAAAAAATGAATAAGTGAGTTAGTCAGTAAGTAAATTGGGCAATTTTCAAAGATGAATATCAAAGCACTTGACAAATCTTTTTTAATTTTTCCAACGGATATAGGAACACCCTTTTGAATTTTCCAAATCTCATGCCTTTATGTGGAACGATAACGAGGTTATGATAGGGTAAAACACGGTGAAACCTTTCGTGTAATATACACATTGCGTGAGTCAGGTCGGGACTTAGTTTGGCGCACTAGAGTGCGACTTAATAAAGATCCTAGTTATCCATCAAAATATTTGTTTGTTTTCATGTCTGCCTATTAAATGAGAAAATGTATTTTTCTAATTTTGATATTTAAAGTAACAATTTTTAAAACTCATTGATGTAAAATATCTTCATAATTGTTTACAAAAAATTAACTAGTTAAAAAAAGTATAATTTTCCGAAACTGGGTGATAAAAAGTAAAATATTTGACAACGTTAATGAGTTTTGAAAAGTTTTTTTTTATATTTTAAACTTGAATTAAAAAGAATCATATCATATTCAAAATTGGATAAAATATTGTGGTAAACGCGTTGGGAAACACTATTTTTCATAACTCACATTCTACTAGTTACGAAAAATAGTGCTTTTTCCAACTGGTTGCAGAAGTACTTTTTTTTAACATTTTTTATATTAACTTTATTTGAAAAATGTTTATTGTTTTATGTATCTTGCAACAATAAAATTTAATAAAGAAATAAAGTAATGCAAATGATATTTAAATTGCAGTATTTGTCATCAGTTTAAATATCAATTGAAATATTGATAAAGCTGATGCAAATAAGTTATAATCATTATTCTTGTACCCAATACGCCATTGTCTACCTGACACAAAATAAATTAAAACCACAAAGCAGCAATATCATTATAATTGTTTCTAGATATACTTGTGATAAGTGGTAAATTAAAAACATATTTGTACCTATAAAAGGGTTTTTTCCAATAAGGGGTTTTTGAATGTTTTTATTTTCTCTTCTTATCTTAATTTTTTTTTTTGGTAATTGGATTTTATTGCATTGTGAAATTCAGTACAATTTTCTTGGGCGCTTCATCGAACCCGTTTACATTATAAAAACGTTTTTTTAAAATAGGTCTTTGTAAGAGCCACAATCGGCGAATTCGCGATTATTTTGGGTTTACACAATCCCCTCAAAATAGTGCATAAATTTGAAATCCCCCCGGATCTGGGGCAAGATATTAAAACAAAAATACGGAAACGTCAGATGTTCTTTGGGAGAATATTCAGGTTTTTTGGGGGAAGTGTGGCGAAAATCCACAAATATTTGTTGAAAGACGTTTACAACTTTGGGCATCGGCAGAACTTCAACGTGGGGTTTTGAAAAAGATTTAGGTCTGCATCCTTAAAAAAACCAAATTACCAGGAGCTAAAGCCACACGATCATGGACAACGTCGCTTTTAGCAATTGGATCCTGGGGAAGGCAGAGGACAATATTTTTGGTAAAATCATTTTAAGTCACGAGGCTCACTTCCATTTAAACGGTTGCGTAAATAAAAAAATTTTCGTATCTGGGGCTAGAAAATCCAGACAGATTCAGGCCCCAAAGCATCCCAACTTTTAAAATTTGGTGGGTTTTGGACTGGGGGAATTTTGGGCCGTATTTTTTGAAAAAAGACAAAAGCTGTTACAGTAAACGGAGAGCGATACCGAAGGGTTTTTATTTTTTTTTAGGGATGAGATAATGGAGATGGATGTGCAAATATGGTTCCAACAAGATGGGGCGACATGCCATACAGCACCCGAAACATTGGATTTATTGCTGGCCCCGGTTTGAAAGGAGGATTGCTCAAAAAACGGGGACAAATTGGCCACCCAAAATCTTGGACTTGACGCCGCTAGATTATTTTTTTTGGGACTATGTGAAAAGCAAAGTTGAAATAATCCCCAACCAAAGAATGAAACAAGAAATTACACGAATAATTTTGACATAACTCTAGAAATGTGTTTAGAAGTAATGGAAAATTTCAAAAAAAATTGTGTGGTCAGAGGTTCTTTGGGGGTCATTTAGCAGATATTGTATTTCAGTATAATTGTACACTGTTCAGCTACGCAGTGCCATAAATAAACTTCAAAATGTTATACAACTTTCATTTTATTCGTTATCAACATTCGAAACCTCTATTGGAACACCCTTTGTTGCAATATAATAACACAGTTTTCAGTCAATTTGCGACTGTATGCAAAATGTTATTTTTTGGTTTGCCAAAATGATGGTAAAAACACGCAATATTTTGACATTGCCAAATTTACGTTTTACATACCGCGTGTCTAAGATTAACCACGAAGTTTCAACCCCCAAGGGTTTAAAATAACGTAAAACTTTTCGATACATTCTATAACTCAAAATTACAAGACCTTAAACTAATCTTGGATTGGGGAACCAAAAATCTTGTCCAGTTTAACGCTTTCAAAACACAATTATGTTCGCTGTCGCGAAAAAAGTCTGTTAATGCTCATCCGCTACATATGAGCAACCAAGTTCTGCAGAACAGAGAATCATTTAATCTAGTTGGTGTTACTTTTAAGATTGATCTTAACTGGAGCCTCAGCAGCTTTAAAAAAGCTTGGATTCCTTTTTCGGGCCAGAAAGTATTTCTCTTCTAATCTGTATACTCTGTACGTATCCCAGATCAGACTCTCTTTAGAATATTGTTTCCATGTCTGGGGAATGACGTCTCCTACAACACTTGGCATTCTTGACTTCATTCAAAAAAGAGCTGTTCGTCTTATTATTAATCCCACACTTACAGAAAAGCTTCCTTCTCTTGCCCACCGACGGGGTGTGAGGGTCTGTCGCTCTTTTATAGGAATTTTCACGGCTTTTGTTTCGAAAGGTTGGCCAGTAAAATTCCTCATCTAAAACCCCAACTAAACATCATGTTTCCGTTTTCTGCATCCTTTTACAGTCCAACTTAAGAGGGTCCGAACTTCCCACATCCAGACTATGCAACGTGTAAATCTCCAAATATTTAAGTCTCGTGTTAATAAACTCCCTTCTACCACACTTCAGAGACCCACGGTACGTTAGTTCTTGGGCCTCAGCCTTCGTAGACTGTCCCAAAATAAAAAAAAAAACACCTACAATACTGAAGGCTTCATAGAAGCCTTGGTGCCTTGCCATAAAAAAAAACACTGTTTTCGGCAAATATTTTAACACTTTATTTAATTTTGGAAACCAAAGTATAGTTGGATCAAATGAAAAAATTCGGGCCTTTTAAGAAAAAAAAAAATAAGCAAAGGTTTGAACCGGGGGCCGCCCCTTTCTTTTTTTAAAGTACCGCTTCCC
>JAHBCN010026040.1:0-10904 GCA_019359885.1 Listronotus oregonensis | reverse complement strand
TCTTTATAGAAAAAAATTTTTTTTCTAGAACTTGTTTTCTAAAGGGGGTTGTTAGCTCCCAGAACTATCGATTGGAGTACAGCTAACCCGCGGTTTGTTATCCAGTGTGGGAAGTTTTCTTTAAGACAAATTGTGGTGCGGAATTTTAGATAATCAACTGATAATTTTTTTCCGGGGTAATATAAGGTCATTTTACCTTCTTTTTTGGGAAACGGTTTTGACTTTTTAAAAGGCCTTCCACGTGACATTAGAAATATTTGGGTTAACAGTGGTGCGCCATGCCATAGTTCTCGAGCTGTTAACAGTTTCTTGGGGAAATTTCCAGGGCTTTGGGAGGGGAAATTTTTGAAATTCATTGGCCGGGGGGGTACCCGACCTGAACCCAGGGGATTACTTCCTTTGGGGATTTTAAAGGAAAAAAAATGTATTCTCACCACCATTTCAAAATATCGATAGCTTAGAAAGGATAAAACCCAGGTGCTCGAGAAATCCCTCAAGTTTTTTGAGAAAAGTTGTTTAAAATTTCCAAGTTAAAAAAAAAATGCAGGAAAAAAAAGAAGGTGGCTATATTAAAATTTGAATTATACTAATTTTCTTTTGTTATAAGTAAAAATTAATTTGTTTTATATTAAAGTTTTACTTTTTATTCCGTTCTGATTTATGAAAACAAAAATATATTTTTTCGTAGGTGGCTGTGATTTCGTAATTAGATATAAAAATTAATTCTAAAAATTCCTTTAAATAACTTTTCTTTAATATTGCAAAATAAGGGTTTTTTATCTTGATAAATTTTACGTTTTGCCTATTTATATTGGTATTTTTAAATTTTTCGGGGTTTTTTTTTTTAAAATAACAGAACTTTTCTAACAAAATGATTTTGTTTCGATTCAGTAAAAAATTTTCCCATATGGCAAGAACTGCGTGGGACACGCTGTATATTTCATACACCGACTCATTTCTACAATTGTCGCAACCCTTTACCCGATCCTAATTTGTCCCTTTTAAACTAACAAATTGGACTGGTTACCGCTAGACACGTGCCGAACCGAGCGGGGCTTCTCCGATAATTAGTGAACTTTTTGTCATTGTTGCACAAAAACCGAAATATAATTGCTGCTGATACACTGGGACCACTCGACCCGCTCAACGAGTGGTGATGGCGTGTGCTTTTTTAACAACTGTATCATTCAGAAACTTTGGTTTAATTGGCACGGATTCGGTGTAGTTAGGGTTTTAGTAAAGCCAGGATTATTGGCATTGACTATGTTACACCATTTTGGTACTCTGATATGTTATTTTGAATTATTAGTGCTTATATAAAGTCGTAGTCGTATGCTACCTGTACCGGGTGGTGCATCGTCGGGCGGGATATAGGAAATCCCATGTAATTTTTTAATGGGGTCATTTATTGGCTTTTCTAATTATGTTGGAGAAAAATTCTATTGAAGTTTATTGAGTGTGCGAATAGTTGTCGAATCCAATCGAATCAAATAGTTATATTCGATTCGAATTTTGGATCGTTTGAACTATTCGAATGATTCGAATTATTCGAACTATTCGAATAATTCAAACTATTCAAATAGTTCGAACAATTCGCATATATTATTTTTTTAAATAATTGAATGTATAAGCTAATTATAAGAGTCGTAGTAGCTATTTAAAAATTATAATGCGAACGAAACGCTTAAACTTTTGATTTTAAATTACATCTTTAATAAATACAATAAATTCCTTCCCATAAAACACCTTTTTATAAGACTTATTTAAAAAGTTAATAATGAAAAAATATATTTGTGAATTTAATAACAATATCACAAACCTTTGAAAATTGCCGCCAAAATCAATTTCTATTTTTAAGTAATCAGAAAAAGGTTTTAAGTTTATGAATAAATTTTTAAAAGAATTTGATAAAATAAAAGAATATAAAAAAAATTGACAGCTTATAAATATTTTTTAAATAATAAAACTGATAACAGTATATTACAGGTATTTTCTTTGGTGTTCATAAATATAAGGCGATAATTAAGTAACAATTTTTAAAAATATTTAAGCATCTAACTTGCAAACGGTGACCGCAAAATCTAAAGTTTTTTCCATGGACGTAGATTCGCATGCTCTTCAATAAATTTTAATAGATTTTTTTTTTTAATTAATTAGGGAAGCCAATTATTAACCCCATAAAAAATTACATAGGATTTTCGGGGGTAATACCACGAGTGCTTAAAAATTACCGATAATTTTCATGAAAGCTTGTTTTTTATAATTCCACGAGTTAAAAGAACGAGTGGAATTTGTATAACAAGCTTGAATAAAAAATTATCGGGGGTAATACCACGAGTGCTTAAAAATTTCCGATTATTTTCATGAAAGCATGTTGAAATTATGTGGTTAATTTTTATGCACGAGCGGTATTTAGGGAGAATATTTCTAGAATGGAGAAATTTGGGAGTATTATACTATTAAAATGGTTTTTTTTGTCATACAATTTTTAATTTCATGCAACATAATTAAAACTACAACTGAAATCGTTTTTTTTTTAATTACTTTGTCTATTTCTTCATCGTGTACATGACAAAATCGATTCATTTTGACTGATTTTGACGTTTCTAATTGACAATATAAACAAACAGGTTCGATTGTTCTGTGTTTGTAAGTAAGTGGAAATACCACGTTGTCTAGGCAACGTGAAATTTTCGCTGAATTTTTTTGATTTTTAACGTGTCTTATGGAAAAATTTATACATGAGTAAAATATTCTATATAATATCATATTTGACAAGTCAACTGACTTTCGGTGACTTCCGCTTTCACCGGAAACGGCCTCAACTTTCGATTTTTAAATGAGATACCCTGTATATTTTTACATTTTTGGATTCCTGGAAACATTCTGTTTCCAATGGTATCTCGTATGTCAAATTTCTACAACTTTTTTTGCATATTTTGTTTTCGATATCGGTTTATCAGAGTAATTATTAATGTTGAATTTTAAATTATTTTTTAACTTTGACTTAATCTTTGTAGTCTAAGCTTTTTCAATGACAAGGTGACCCCCATTTGAAAAATAGAATATTTTCATTTTAAAATTCCAAAACGCGATCAAATTAAAGATAAAGCAATATAAAATATTAATTTTTGGCCCATCGTGAACACCTAGATCGAAAAAACAAAATAAAAAAATAATTGATTGTTAAAAGTTTACCAAAAGGTACGGTTAAACGCAGAATGTTCCCAGGAATCCAAAAATGTAAAAAAAATTGAGAATGTCTTATTTGAAAATTGAAAGTTGACGCCGTTTCCGGTAAAACCGAAAGTTTTTTGATAAGTCACCAGGTGACTTATAAAAAAACGTAAAATTTGGCATTATATGATATCCGTAAGTTTTATTTTTCTATCCTAAAAAATGCAGAAAAAAACAGGGGGAGCCACCGTCCTGGATTACCCGGTATTTTTGTTACGATTTTGATCACTTTTTTGTAGTTGTTAAAAATTATCAAGTTTTGGAAGATTATTGGGTATCCCCTTAAATTTTTAGGGATACATTTTAAATAATTGTTTTTACTTAACAAGGTTCCTGAAATACAATACATTCCAATTCTGAATATAATAGAATTTTTCAACTGCACGTTGATGTTTAATTCGATTTACTACGACCGATCGGCATCTTCGCCACAGGAAGTCGTAATTGGGTAGTCGAGTCTTGGTAATTTAATTGTTCATTATGCCGTTTTAAACAGCAAGTCTTGTTCTGCAATGGTTTCTGCACTTATTAAGTATCTTACACACGTCTGTCTAAGAAAGTCGTATTTACGCGGCGCTCGTATGTTTCGAAGAAAAAATGTACCATCTATTACTGTTTGTTGTCTAGGCGGCAAAAAACAATATTGGTGAAATTCCTCTAAGATTTAAAAAAATCATTAGATCTGTATTTTCTTGGAAGTATTTTACGGTAGTCTTTGGCAAGGTTTATACACCCAATTTTTTATAAGTAAGGTTCTTAAAACTCGGTTCTTCCATAAACTGACGTATTTATGTGTGTTTTACATCGTTGGATTCGCTTTGAAATAAATACTGCATTTAGTAATGTTATGAAAGTGATATGGTCCTATTTTAGTTTTTGAGCTTGGGCAAAAATATTAAAATAATGCAGTTTATTTGTCAAAAATAAAGTATTTGGAGTGGTTTTAGGATGATCATGGCATTTCAGATGAAAAATTAAAATTTAATTTCACTACTTTAAGAGATTAAAAGTTTTGGATAGCAACTTTTCTTTTCTTCTACATGAGTGCTTTTGGTGGGATAGATTTCCAAGCACCTAGCTTAAAATATTGAAATTATTGAATTACATTATTTGAGTTAATCATGTAACAAATACGGGCTTTATCTATATATGTAATATTTCAAATTTAGAACTTTTTCTTTTACGTTCTGTGCTTATCAAAGATCACTTACTGTTTATAATTTAATATTATTATATAATAGGGGAAAATGGGACGAAATATTTCGTGTAATATACACACATTCGTGCGGTAGTTCGGATCTTGGCCTGGCTTACTACCGGGAGAAAGTGAGAAAATTTTGAAAAAATATCGGAAAAAAAGTTCATATCGGTACGTAGAATTGAAAAATAAAAACGTTTTGCCTCTTTACAATTTGGTCGAAATGTCAAAATTTGACAGCTGTCATTCGGAAACTATTGTTTGGAGTGCAGATAGCTTAAAAATTCATAGGACCTTTAATAGACGCCTTGACGTTTTAGGTTAGGTATATGTATGTGACATAAAGAAGTTGTTGCATAGGCGGGATCGAATCGGGAGGGTCGAAAACCCCTTACCCTAAATTTTTAGAAAAATTGAACATTTTTTTTACCCTTCAGCTGTTATAAACGAAGCCAGCTAGTAATATATTTTTTTTTGATTTTCGAAAAACTAAGTATGCATCGAAAAAAGAATAAAAAAATAAAAGATTTCTGCTCTTTGATCAAATTCGATTGCTCGCTTCCGAGACGCGTTCTTTTTCGAAAATCGGTGAAGGAGTGCGAAATGGTCGAAAATACCAAATTGCACCAGATTTCGGAAAGGTAAAACACTCTGTGAATTTTTTTTTGACCTATATCAAAACTGTGACGTGTGCGTTTTACAATGCGCTTAGTGATGAGCGAGACCGGTCTTGGTCTTGCGGTCTTGGTCTTGGTCTTGCAGCAAGACCAAGACCAAGACTGCCTTTTCGCTTGCAAGACCAAGACCAAGACCGGGGTATGCAAGACCAAGACCAAGACCGGGAGGTGTGCAAGACTACGCAAGACCAAGACCGACCTGCAAGACTCTTGCACTTCTGCAACTTTTTTTTCTAAATTTTTATATTTTATTGTTATATTTAATATACAGAGGCATTTCATACAGACATGACAAAAACTGTGTCAAGAACTGTCAAAAGAGGCGATTATTTAATAAGTTACAGTTTCTTAAATAAAATAATAATTAAATCGATCACTTTGTTCTTTTAGTTCTATAGTTCTTTAACAACGATAACGAATAAATTTAATAACATGTTTCAAAAATAATGAGATGGTGATAATGGTCCACAAAGCTTGAATCTCCAAAGTTTAGACAAAAGAAAAACTAACAAAAATGGAAAACGAATTATTTTCACATATATTTCACATCTGTTTGAAATTAAAAGTCTTTTTTTCTGCTCAGTAAACAGTTTTGTATTTGCTTTAATTTTATCTGCTTCTTCAGAGAAAATTTATATAATTCTTATCCCTAAAATGTTTCTATATGCCACCAAATGTATAAAAGAAGGTTGTGTCTTAAGTTAACCAAAAATAGAGCGCTTTAAAGGGGTGGATTTACGCAAAGGCCAAAACCTAGGGCGGCAAATATTATGGGCGGCAAATTTACGATTAATTTTTTAAAAAATGTAATGGTAAATTAATATATTTTTTTAATATTTAGCAAATAGATAAAAAAATTCTGAAATTTGTTTGTTTTAAAGAATTGTTAATGAATTTTCTGTATGTTTTACCTTTGGTAAATTTGTTTAATAATTTTTTATAAGAATTACTAGTGTAGTTTACATTCAAAAAATATTGACATATTAGGGCGGCAAAAATTATTAGTATGGGGGGAAAAAAAATTAAACCCGGGCCCTGGCGCTATAAAAATAAACGGCTTCATTAAAAATATGTTTTTAATCAAATAATTTAAATGTACGTTTAAGATTAAAATTTTATTTTAAAATTTTAAAGCAAAAATATAGTCTTCATCTTTATTTATATTTAAGTATTAAAAAATATTTTATTGAAGATTGCTTAGTTTAAATTATTAAATTATTACTGCAAGACCAGCAAGACTCTTGCAGCAAGACCAAGACCAAGACCGGGTGGTGCAAGACCAAGACCAAGACCTTCTTTTGGCTTGCAAGACCAAGACTAAGACCAGGCTTGCAAGACCAAGACCAAGACTAGCCCGGTCTTGGTCTTGGTCTTGTTTTGCTCATCACTAAATGCGCTTTTTTCAAATTTGAAAAATTCGTTAAACTTCTGTTTTTTAATACGAAAGAATATGAATATGTAAAATTTGAGCATACAAAGTGTCTGATTTTTTTTTGGGATATTCATTTTTTGAAAGTTTCTTGCACTTTTTGAATTCTGGGAGGGGACAAACCCCAAAAAAAAATTATTAAAATTTTTCATTTAAAAGTGGCGTCTATAATTAAATTATGTTTATATTTAATATAATTTTAATATTTATAATTCGAAAATGTAAAATTTGGATATATAGGGTGTATAAAGAATTTTTTTTGGAATAATAATTTTTAAAAATGCAATTTTAATTCTGGGAGTAGAGAAACCCCAAAAAAAAATTATTCAACAATGCCGTTTAGTTATCTAGTCGTACGGTACTGCGCAGGCCAAGTTCCGGCCCAATGTAAGAATGTGTGTATATTAACAAAATGTTTCGGCCTATTATTCCCCTATTGTAACTTCGGTCTTGTTTCACATAAAGGTATGTATTAATAAAGACAAATCAGTAAAAAGCTTGCCAAGTCAAAAAAGAGTGGAACAAAACCTAACCAGTACTTGAAGAGGCCGAGATTTTTGTATATGAACTTGGTCCCTATTTTATATAAGTGTTTTTGGTGGAAATAAAGTTTCACAATAAGAAATGCCAAATAGAAAAAAAATCTTAGTATTAGACCTAAATGTTCGTTAATTCCGTCGATCCATTGTTAGTTAATCAAGTTCTGGGAGGAAAACCTAATTCCGCGAGCTCAACTAGGTACTTTTTACCCGCTTCATTTTAATTTGATGTTAATGTAATATAATCATACCTACAAAGAACAACAAATTTCTCTATAACCATCAACAACATAATAGCAGCGACAGAAAAGAAGTCATTTTGTGAAAATTTACGTTAACGTTCTGTGAAACTATGACCAATGGTTAAATATACAGTGTGTGCTGTTATGTCTGTATTACAACTAAGTGTTCGAAAATTAACTAGAGAATAACTTTTTAATGTCCCATCCTAACGTGAAAATTACCTAATGGCTATGCTGTAGTTCATGGTCCATTACTGTAATGGTTAGTTTTCGTGCAAGAGTGAATGGATTAGTAAGTGTATTTTAAAGATTTTTCTGTTGAGAGTGCGACATTGTATAGTATTTTCAAGATATAAGAAAATGACTAGACATATCGATTATCTCCGACTGCAATAAAAATCCTCGAAAGTGATCCTTTATGGCCATGCCAACAGAGGTGAGAATAGTTCAGGTCCGCACTTTACCCTATACGTTTAGATATAACCTGGGGCATATAGGACATCATGAATATTTATATATTATTCCAGTCAGGTAGAAATACGACCCTGTACGGTCGGTTGCGATAATTAGGTCAACCTACCCTAATAGTACCATAAAATGCTAATTTCGAGGGTTTTTACTGCACTCAGAAGCAGTCGAGACTTTTAGTCATTTTCTTATATCTTGAAAAATACTGTAGCAGGCTTAAATTTTCTTGATTGATTGACATGAGTCAGTCAAACAACAACTTAAAGTAAAGCAAAATGTTTTTATTTTGGATAATAAATATGTAATCCATGTACCGGGTGTCCAAATAAGAAAGGACGCCTGCTATATCTCGGAAACTATTTATCGCACAGCGTTGGAAAAATAATATTTTTAGTAAAAAAGAAAAATAGCTGGAAACTATTCCAAGTTTCTAAAATTACCGCAACGGTAAATTAAAAAACCTATTTTTTCCTCCAATTTAGTTAATATTAGGTAAAATTTTGATAACATTCGCGAAAACTCTAACCAATTCTGCATAAGTTTGGTTAAGAACTTTTTGTCCTATTTCCAATAATAAGGGTGGGGAAAGATGATAAATAATGCAACTATATCTCCCACATCTTTTAACGAAAGGTACTTGTTTGGCAGAAAATTTATGGCTCTTTTAAATGTCATCCTTCTCGGTGTTGTCTAGTTTGTAGTTCACCAACAAGAGGGCGTTGTTTAATAAACACTCGTTTTTTTCGTAATTTTCTTGTGTAAGTTAAATACGACGATATATTTTTTATTGTTGATTAAGAAGAGGAAAAAAACCCACACTTTGGTGAAAACTGCGTTTTGATATTTGCATTCGTTGTCGAACTTCAATCTGTTTTTTAGATGATAAACAGTAAATTTTTGAGTAAAAGAATAAGGACGACATTTAAAAGAGCTTTAAATTTTCTTTCAGACGAGTACCCACTTAAACACTTTTTATAAAAGATGTGGGAGGTACAGCTGTTTAAAAATTGCATTATTTATCATCTTCCTCACCCCTATTATTGGAAATACGACAAAAAGTCTTTTACCAAACTAATGCAGAATTGGTTAGAGTTTTTGCTGACGTAGTAGAGGCAACATTTGTGTCGTTGCCCCTTTAAAAAAAAAAATGAAAAAAGCCATCTTGTGTAATTTTGTGCAGAATCTAATAAAATACTTAAAAACATATTTGAATCAAAGCAAAAAAAAGATAAAATTAATATTTTTTAATTGGGCACTTTATTTATTGATTTGTTTTTTTATCAATAAAAAGGTTTTTGTATTCATTTGAGAAATAAATTTGCTATTCAAATAAAAAACATAGAAAATTGTTACAATGAATACTTAAATAGCCAAAACACAAAAGTTAATTTTTGAAAGTATTAGACAATGTTATGGTTATAATAACAATAAAATCTTGGACTTCCATTGTCTTTATTTGTTATTTATTACACAACGTTTCGGTTAGTGATGTATCTCCAACCGTTTTCAAGTGATAACTGCTATCACTTGAAAACGGTTGGAGATACATCACTAACCGAAACGTTGTGTAAAAAATAACAAATAAAGACATTGGAAGTCCAAGATTTTAGTGTTATTGAGAAAAAAGTTAATGTTAAGTTAAAAATCTAGCGATTTAGCAACTTTCTCATGTAAATTAAATTAATATGAAATTATTTAATTAAAAGGTATAAAAAAAGACTTTTATGGCTCAGTAAATAAGGTGGTTCATTAAGAAAATGTTAATTATATATGTTTTATGTTTATTTTGTTTATCCTCAATTTATTTTCTTAAGTGTTCTTTAGAATTCTACGGAAAATAAACAAGATTACAATTTACATTTTCTTTTAATATTAGCTACATATATGGCCCAAAATAATTAGAAAAGCAAATAATTGACCCCATGCAATGCTCCACCTGGTATATTCAGTCACTTCCTCCCAACTTAAAACTTGTTAAATTGTAGCTTACCCATATTGGGTTAGATACAGCCAGCTGACATATATATTTATCCATAGTTGCATATAAGCTATCATCGGGTAAATTTTTAGTTGAAAAAAATCATTGAAAGAATTTTTTTATGTTTGAGCGAACAGCTGAAGTATAATGAACCATGTTATAATAGTTGGGTGGAAATTATTAAATATACCGGGTGGTGCATAGTCGGGCGGGATAAAGGAAATTCCATGTAATTTTTAATGGGATCAAATATTGGCTTCCCTAATTATTTTGGAGAAAAATTCTATAGAAGTTTATTAACAACCATGTTAATCTACGTCTATGGTAAAAACTTTAGATTTTTCGGTTTCACCGTTTGCGAATTAGATGCTAATATACTTTTAAAAATTATTACTTTATTATCGCCTCATATTTATGAAAAAGAATAAAATTACCAGTTAGTTGTAAATCAACGGAACCGCAGCTGACGTTTACGAATCTGTCATTGGCTCCTGGACCATTAAGCTGTGGAACTTCCATGTTCTTCTATTATTATCTATCGTCCCCTTTACTTAAAAGTAATCGAAACGCAATGTACATTAATTCATTATCAAATTGATGACGCAAACCTTTTTACAAGTTGATTTTAAGTCCTATTGGATGGACATCGAATCGAAACAGAGCACAAAAGCCCGAGCGAGGGTCCATAATATCTACCGATTGATATCAGTTTTCCGGGGTTGTATACAAATTCGGCGATGGGGCGCTTACACAAAAGCATCTTTACGGTGCGTTGCTTCACAATGAGAACTTGTTGATCTGAGCAACGCAGATATTGACGTGCTCACAATGACAAAATAACCGGGGGCGCAGTTATTAATATACCGGCAATTTTATTAATGGTTCGCTAATATGCCGTGCAGAATCGCACAATAAAAAAGGAAAATCGGAGCGATGATGTCTTTTTAATCAGTTTCGGATTATGCGACGAATTAGCGCGTAAGTACCGTGCGATGCTCATTTTAAAACTTGTGTCGTAAAGTTAAAAAGGAAGATTACAATTTGCTAGTTTTTATGATAGCAATTTAATTTTTTAAATATAAAATTTATAAAATTACGATAGATTTGATTTTGAAAGTAACGTACTATTATCAAAT
>JAHBCN010026039.1:0-10997 GCA_019359885.1 Listronotus oregonensis | reverse complement strand
AAACCTTTAATCATATTTTAAAAAAATATATGTGCCTTTGCCATTTCCCACAAGAATAAGGTATGTAAAACTTTAAAACAAGGAATGAAAAAGGTGTGTTATAATTTTCTCTCCCCCAGTATTCATATAAATTTGATACATTTTACCCGAAAGTCAGGGTTTCTTTCGGAATTTTAACTCAGTTTTTACCGCAGATTACGTGTCCCCTTGTTTGCTTTAATGTCAGTTAATGTCATTTCGGAATATAAATATTAAATGACGCAATTTTTCTCTTTCTTTGTCTGAAGTTATACACGTTTAATCCTATAAGAAAGTGAATTATGTTGTTTGGCATGAATTTTATAGAACATTTTTTTAAGTGTTTTTAATAAAGTTTGTCCTAATCCTCTTTAAAGATTTGCTGGAGGAAAACCTTTTCATTTTTATGGAAAATTGTTTTATTTTTATATTTATTTAAAGCTATTTAAAACTCAACAAATTTTAAATATTTATTTTTCTGTACCTAACTTTTACATTTTTTCATTTCAAGGCTCCTAACCACAAGTATACATTGTAAGAATCTTTTAAAATTCTGTAAAATTCAATATTTCCCAAAACACCACCAGTTTCCGCAAAATACCCTTTTATTTCATGCAGCGAATTTTGTTTTGCTATTTTTGTTTTTTAATTATTTATTTTTTCATACTACTACATAATGCTCGAAGTAAACAAAAATATTTTTTTACGGTTAATTGATTGGCAATATTTTCTTTTGGCTTTAAATATCCCTTTTGGGGTTTGAATATCTTTAAAAAAAGAAGTTTATGTAATTTATCTTTTCTAACGACTAAATCTGACGGAGAAAGCAGTTATGGTGAATCTCACATTATAAAATTTTTATATTTTACTTTCTTAAATAAGTAATGTACATAGATATTTATGGTGTTCCCATTTTTAATATTTATTTTGTAATGGTACCAAACAAGTTAGAAACTGGTAATTTCATCACATTAATTAAATATAATTTATCTACAATCGTTTAGTCATAACGTTTTTACGTAACTATTTTTCTAGCATTTGAAGTACTTTATGAGATTTATAAGACAACTAGTTTTTGTAATAATGACTACAAATACCTTAAAATTTTTTTTTTTGTGATACGATTTTTGTAATTTTCTACAATCGTTTAGTCATAACGTTTTTACGTAACTATTTTTCTAGTATTTGAAGTACTTTATGAGATTTATAAGACAACTAGTTTTTGTAATAATGACTACAAATACCTTAAAATTATTTTTTTGTGATACAAAGGACATGACACTACATAACATGGGATTCTGGCTCTCAATCGATTTTTTTAAAACTTAAGTATGTTGTTTCTTAGATTAATAGGAACATTTTTTAAATGGAACATTTTGCAGCTTAACTGTTTATTAATTCCCATATAAACGCACAAAAAGAGTTAAATTTCGTCTAAATCCAACGGAATAATATTTTATATAGTTGTTTAGAGTTAAAATAATTTGACTTAACATTTAACACATACAGGGTGGTCCAGTATCGAATAAATAATATGGATTATGCCAACTAAAATGTTAATATCGTCATATACTTGTATATATTTTTGAAATTTATACATTTAAAGTAAAATTTAAGTAAATATGTTTTGGTTTATTGTCCCAAATATACAGGGATATTTGAAATTAGGATTTTTTTCCTTTTGGTTTGTTCTCACAGGATATTTTGTGACATATAAAAAGGTACATAGTTTAAAAATCTGCACATTTTTTTGGCAATTTTTTAACAGGTGTATAATAAAATTAAGCTACCCATAACTAAAATAATTTTCGTGTACATCTACATGGTGAAGTATCTAGGAGGTTTCATTCACCATGTCTCCTGGATTTCCCTATATTTTTAGGATAAGTCGTGCTTAACTTATCAACTCTGGACCCAAATTTGTATTCAAAAAGTTTTACCCTACTAAAATGAACCCTCTTGGACAAAAACTACCCCTACGGAGGTTTGAAAAATCGAGATTTGGACGCCGGAATCGCAATGGTGGTATTTTAATGTAGGTACTTGTCAACGTTGTACCCGAATTTGTGATCGAAAACTTCTTACCCTACTGTAACGTCCTCCAAGGGCCAAAACTACCCCTAGGGAGGGGTGGAAAATGAAGTTTTGAACACCGGAATCGCAACGGAGGTATTCTTATGTACTTGTCAATGCTGGAACCGAATTGTGATCTAACCAGAACTCGATTTTTCACTCCTACCTGGGGGTAGTTTTGTTCCTAGAGGATAAATTTCAGTGGGGAAAATACTTTTTGACCACTAATTTGGTTCTAGCGTCAAAAAGTACACGAGAATACCACCGTTGCGATTTCCAGCGTGTAAAACTCGATTTTCCCTTCCCCCTTTCCCTAGGGATAGTTTTGGTCCTGGAGGGTAAATTTTAGTAGGGAATAAACTTTTCGACCACAAATTTGGGTCAAGCGTTAAAAAGTATATTGGAATACCATGGTTGAAATCTATATTCCACCCCTTCTAGGGGTAGTTTTTGGCCTCTGGGGCCAATTTTAGACGTGTAGGGCCTTTCTAAGGCCGAATTCGGATACCTGACAAACGGATCTCGACATTTTTTTGTGGGGCTGTGTTATTATAAACATAATTAGCACATTTTTTTTATTATTTTAAACATATTCCTGCTGTTGCTGGTGCTGCTGCTGATTGGAGAAGATAATGATGGCGATGATGATGATGATGATGATGTATAGTGTGAAGGTCTAACTGTATAGGTTTGGGCTTGCACTCGGGCTGGTATACTTCCTTGAGGCTTAACCATCAGTAGATCTGCCCCCGAGTCTGCCAGCTATGACTCAGATGTGTGTCTAAAATCGTGTCCAGTATAAATGACTCGATGGTCTGTATTTCCGTTAAAGATTTGTATTATTTCAATTGCATTATTTTTTTTTATTATTACACCAGAAAATTTATGAAAATCGTTGTTGTAAAATGGAAATAAGAAAACTAAATTATTGAAGCTAGATAAATATTTTCATCTTTAGGGAGCATAATTTAAAGCTATGAGGCACAGCATCTTTCAGGTTTACACTACTTTTGCAAAAATACCAGCCAGTATGTGGCGAGTTGGTGTAGTGGCAGCGTACCAGCCTCTTAGCCGTGAAGACCCGGGTTCGATTCCCGCACTGTCCATTGGACTTTTTCATAGCTCGTCACCTCACAGAAGGCAATGGTAAACCACTGTGTAGTATTTCTGCCTAGTAAACCCTCTCAGATGTGCTTCGGAAGGTACGTTAAGCCGGTGGTCCCCATATCTGTGTCTAGTTGGTACGCAACACAGATATGTGCGAGAGGGCGCCTACACTCTAAAATAGAGTATGGCACCGCAAGAAAAAGAAGTAAGTATTTATTGGCAAGTTTGGTTCAATAATTTATATACATTAACAATAAGCTTAAAAATGCATTTAAATTTTTAAGGTACTAGTTCACTTAAGAATTTTTAAAAAATCGATTTTTTTTTGCATTTTTCACATTCACTTGAATCTTCAAAAATCACCCACTAAAATATTATTAAGAAATTCAAATTCTAAGACTGTAAAATAAGTAAAAGTGTGCGCATGCTCTTAGCTGTACTGAGTTGCTCACGCAGCTGCTAGTCAACTTAAAACGCGTTTTTCTTGAAATTACTTTTATTTAAATGCGGACAGTTAATCTCCGAAATTATTGTTCCGATTTGTCGCGTTTTTTTTAACTGAGATGTTTTGTAAGCCAATATGCCACAATTTGGCAAAAAAAAATTTACAGGGCCAAAATAGTGGAAAAATCAGCTAATTAAATTTTTAAACGTCCGCCATTTTTTTAGAGCTTTTTAAATAAAATTTGGTAAATTTGTAAAAAAACTGTTTTTTTTAAACCATTTGATTTTTTTTGATTTATACTTGCTAATCCAGAGATTTTCTGTCCGCAGTGGGACAACTTTTTTTCAGCGGCTCCATTTTGACTCTCTGTGGATTTTTTTAAAATAAAAATTTAAAAGAAAACTTTTTTGTATTTTTAAAACATAAGAAAATACTATAAAAAAATATGTATTTATTTAATAAAACTTCTAAAGTGGACTAGTACTTTATAGACTTAGTTATTTGTATCTTAGGAAAATAATTTTTAAGTTCTTAAAACAAAAGGAACGGACCTACAGTACAGCTTATTTAAATAATTTTTAAAAGCAGAAAGTTAACAATTATACTGTCCTAAAATTGTCCCATTTCTAAAGTTTTTAATTAACTTTTTCTTTTTAAAATTTAAGACTATCGTCGAGTCGCCATAACGATCAATATTTAATTTAAGGACGAAAGTTGGTTTCAATTTCCGATTACGAACGAACTACTTAAGATTAATGATATAAGACTTTCAAAAGTTAGCTTAGCATATTTGCTATATCTTCTTTCTGACTGTGATTAAGTATTTTGAAATAGGATAGGTAATACTGATGAAATTTACCCAGTATAACTTTGGGAATCAATTTGCTGTGCATATCAGCAAGAGAAAGCTTTATATAATATTGCATTTATTAACCAATGCACTGTTTTTACCAGTGGCGTATTTTTTTACCTGTAAGAATATTAATAATATTAACAAATAATCTGCATATCTTGGATTCTATTTAATAACTCGTTAAAATAAGGCAGCAATTATTGCACAATATCCAATAAAACTAATATATGTAAGAAAATGTATAATGTTCATCGGAGTTGTCTTAATAAATCTTTTTTTCTTGCTTGGAGCCGTGTAGATTTACAACCTACCGGAGGCAGCGCAGCCTCCTGGGTTTTTTATTCATATCTCCCATGTTCTTTTATACCAATCCTCCCACTAGCCTTGTTTCTTCTACAAGTCTGTATAACCCCGAAACTGGTTGGCTGATATATTTCTGTGGGCTTATTTTCGATTGGCCAAATAATGCCTGTCTGTGTGGTTTAAAGCTTCTCATTTGCATGGATGTGGTAGGCTGCTTTTTCCCTCATTGCACATTCTGCAACTTGGATCCTCATTGTATGATCCTATCTTGTGTAGTTGTCCTTTTAGGTTATCGTGCCCTGTTAGCAGCCCTACTGCTATGCGAAGTCTTTTGTAATTTGTCTAAGTAGGTTTTCCTTCTTTCGTGCTGTCGTTTTGGTCACTCCAAGGCAGGTTCTGGTCCAAAATATGGAGTGGATGATTCCTGTCTCGCTAGCTCATCTGCTATTCCCAAATGTCCCTGTGCCCAAAGGAGTGTTACCCTGTTGAGTTCTCCTAGGACTTTTAGTTCTTTTTGGCATTCCCATGTTAGCTTGGACGTTACTTTGGAGTTCGCTAGTTCCCCTAGTGATGCCTGGCCCAGCAATGGCACGACAAAGATTCGCAATTCTCGGCAATGACACCTTGTTGCCGGGGGAGGTAAAAGACAGGATCATCAGATTTATTAGAAGTCTGGACCTGATGGGAGAAATATATGCGGTCACTCACTTTAAACCTACCTACCTACCTACCTACCTACCTAGTGATGCCTGGCTGTCTGTTATTATGCAGAGCTGCAGTTTAATAAAGCCTTATAACTGCATCGTTTTTTTTTAATTTGAAATTAAACTTATCGTACTACGTTTAACTGATCTAAGGTTAATATTTAAAGCAACCAAGTACATAATGCCATCAGTAAAGTCTACATTAAGTAAAAAATATAATGGGTCCGTTAAATTTTTATTTATCACTTTTTTATTATTAGTATTACTTTTAGACACAAACTACCTATTTAAAAATTGATATTTTATTAAGAATCACAAAAAGGTAGATACAAGATCAAAAAGAAATAAACTTTCTATCGCATGTGACGAAATTATAATAGCTTATTTAGATTTAATAGAAAAACCCACATTTAATATAGCACTTCTTAAAAGAAAATATGTCTAAATAAAACATTGTCAAAAGTAAGACTTTTATTTAAGTTGCATTGAGTTTTATTATGCAACAGTGGGGCAATTTACAAAAAATGGGCAAAAGTTTAAAATTACCCTATACACTTTTCGATATTTTCGAAAACATCACTTTTTTGTAATTAAAAAATAATAATAAAATTTAACAGATTATGATAATTTTATTTAAATAGTTTTCATCTTGATTGAAGCAGTAATTAATTTAATTTTTAAATAAAACTATCAATAAAAAAAAATCCCACATAATGCAAACTTTGCAGAAAACCTTTTGGAAAACCTAGTTTGTAGAAATTAACGAATATCTCTAACTAAACATTACCCAAAAACATAAGCAATAGAACCACATTTTTTATTTACATATTTTTTTATAAACACAATTAAAATATTTGCTCCTTTATAAATTTTGGAGATGTTTTATATTTAAATAAAATAAGAATGGTATTACGAATGTTTCCTTTTGATGCAAAGCCTAATCTGTAGTTTTAGAGTAAAGAAACCGGTCAACAAAAAAGCGTTGGGGATATCTACATCCTTTAAAATTTAATATTTGGAATATAAACGCCAACTTAATACTAAATGCATAAAGCATTAGGAGTATACTGCAAATAAAATAGTTCCTCGTTAAGTAAATCCACGAGTTTAACCAGGAATAGGGCTTAAGATAGAAAGTTCAACACTAAATCCAAACTTCTCAAAATCAATACTTATGAAACAAATACAGTTATACAATATAAGCATTTGGCACTTAGCTGAGCTAGATAGAGAACTTGCTGAGTTTGTTAAAGTAGAAGTTGCAGAAGTGGTCAATCTTATTTCAGATTTTGGTAAAACAGTAATAACTAAGCCACAGAAAAAATATTTTAGGCCAAATGCGCATGTTTAGCCATTTGTAAAAAATGAAAAACATTAAGTAAAAAAGTTAAATACTAATTTTTCATATTTCCATTTTTTCAAAAACAACATTTGTTATTAACACGTTCAGTGACAGTTCCTATATCGAAATTTGACCTCACGTGACAGTACCGTTTTATTGTGGGAAAAGACTTGTTATTGCTGTAGGAAAATAACTCATTAAAAATTTGATGTTAAAAAAAATATTTGTTTTTTTTATTTTTTTTTATGACGCCGATCAGCTTCCTGTCATGCTGCCGAAATATATTAGCATTATTCTTCGCACGACGCTGAACGGCGCCGGCGCTATAAATAAATTCAAAATAAAAAAGTAAGGAAAAATTTATTCAAAAACAAAAGTGCTTCTAATAATAATAAAAAACTCTTATTATTATGACAACAACATCCTAGACAAAGTATTGCATCTATTTGTTATGCCACTCCTCAAAACAGGAAGGGCACAAAGCTGGATTTCCGACACATCCCTTGCAACGAAAACTAGTTTCGGGCGTGTGTTTTTCATAGTACAGAGCTTGCACTTTAGAAAAACCGACTTCTTTCCAGACTTAGGACCTGGGACCCCAGGAATTTTTTCAGGCCAATGACCTAAGTTTTCTTCTGGTATGGAATTTTTAAATCTTCTGTTATTGTGTCTACTTGATCTAACCAAGCTCTTTGTTTGGATGTTTTCTGGCAGGTTTATTAGGCAATTGATTAGATTATCCCTGAATTAAAGATAAGAGTATTTTCTCATAGCTCCTTTAAAATACTTTCTGTAAAGGTAGAAGGCATTCCAAACGGATACATCCAATAGATGAAACAAAACTTTTTTGTACCATCTAAGTGTTTTATGTTGAAGTCATTTAATCGCATCTATCGATTCCTGACATGTGTTCATTATATGTTTCAGGTTTTTCATACTCTTTTCCAAACTTATTTGTTGTTGTCACCAAGCGAACATCTCGCTTGTCCTTGCATTTAGATACATATACGTTTCCTCAGCGTTGCCAGATATGTTTTCCCTTTTTAAGTTTCGATGCTACAACTTTGTGGGGATTGTTCTTTCTATTAGCCCTTAGAGTTCCGTTTGTGTGTGTTCTCAACTTTAAAAGCTT
Source organism: Listronotus oregonensis (assembly GCA_019359885.1). Classification (NCBI taxonomy): domain Eukaryota; kingdom Metazoa; phylum Arthropoda; class Insecta; order Coleoptera; family Curculionidae; genus Listronotus; species Listronotus oregonensis. The sequence continues at coordinate 3,020 of JAHBCN010026039.1, read as the reverse complement.
CTTTGATAACTCGTAGCTGTTATAATAGTTGTCCATGAAAATGTGGTGTCCTTTCATAAGATACGGCTTTAGCAGTCTTATTACGAGAGCGGTAGTTTTACTGACACTATTGTCAAGTGCTGCAGCCTGAGCACCACTATACATTTTCATGTTCAGAAGATACCCGTCTGAAGTGGTTACTTCGAAGAACTTAATGCCATATCTACTTTTCTTGTTCTTTATATACACTCGAAACCCTAATCTTCCACGAAAATGGCATGCATGAAAATACATATCCAGAAGGGGTTGCACTTTATCTTTGGATTTTGAATCAGGAGGAGAACAGCAAATAACTCGAAGAATTTGTTGATACCTTCTTCCAGACATAGTAAAACTGAAAACTGGATGGTAATATAATGGATCCGAATAAGAAAAATATAGCTTCATATTTTTGGTAGAGATTTGGCCTTGAAGCAAGCATAAGCCCAGAAATTGCTTCATTTCAGTGATTGAAATTGGGCGGAAACTTGCATCTCTACAATGCCTAGTCTTTGGACGATTGATGTTGACTAACCTATTCCCATAGTCATTTGAGCATTGTAAAATATATTCTTGTCTTTTAGGAGTAAAAAGTTTTTCAAATACCTGAAGTGGGCTGGAGTTGTCATCAAGAGTGATTTTTAAACAGTTGCTAGCCTCATCAAAGTCAAAATCTGGTATATCTGTTATTGTGTCCTCCCAATCGCTGTCCCCATTGTTTTGGATTGCTGAAGAAACACTAGCGGTAATGAACTAGTAGAAAGGTCTTGATCACTATTAGGATCATGTTCAGATTCCGAGTTGGGGCTCAAATTTTCTTTATATTCTCTAAATCTGACTCGGAAGAATCTTTGCTTGGCACATAGTCCTGATCCGATCCATACTTTCCATCATCCTCATATGGATCTGATAATTTATGTTCAGATCCAGAAGATAACTCGTCAAACAAACGTTTCAGTCTGCGTTGCTCCCACTCATAGGGATCGTTTGTATAGCCATCTTCATCCATCTAGAATTAAAATTACTATTGAGCTAGGAATGAGCGTAGGAAATACACGCATGTGTCAAACCAGTAGATGGGTAGCTTGTCATTTGCAAAAATTAACAAAAAATGCAACACTATTTTCTTTTGATTCTGCCAAATATTTTTTATTTTTTATTTTCACCATTTTTATCTCTTTTCGAAAAAGATAATTTATAAAAACCGTATTAGGTAAATACCACAAATTAATCAATTATAAAATTACTATAGATCAAGAATAATGCTATGTAAAGGTACTTACTTTTTCTGATGTTTTCACAAAAAAAAAACTATTTATAAACAGATACTACTCTTATTCGCAACGCACTTTGAATGGCACTAAGACGCCGCACGGCGTAATGCGCGCCAAAAACCAAGCTTATGGAGAACAGGTGGTTAGGGCGAGTGGGAGGGGATAATTAGCTGCCATATGACACTACGGTATATATGCTGTCATGATACGTGACAGGAGGGATCCCAATAACACTTCCTGATATGCTTATTACGACGCTGTCTGGCGTTCTGTCACCAGATGGTTTTAGGTTTTTGACGCCATACGGCGTCATGTCATGTACCTAGGGAATCAAAATTACGCCGTACGGCGTCGATGCCACTGAACGTGTTAACCTAAGTCAATCGCTGCCAAATCTGTTTGTTGCTGAGTCACATATCATTGTATTAAAAGTATTGTATATTTTTAACCATTTGGATTGTTTACATTTTAAAACCCCACACATTAGTGAAGAAATATTTTCAAACCCCTTACGCTTTTAAAAAGGCATGTGTTATAAAAAATCATGCATGTTTGGATCTGGGAGTATAACTAGCAATGACATATATATTTAAAGAGAAATAAACTTTTAAAACGGGATCAAACTGGGTGTATTAGCTAGTACACATTAAGGATGTTCGGCCCTTAAAATAATAAAGCGTCCTAACCAGCCACATCTGAGAAATAAGACTCTAAAAACTTAGTTTCGTTATTAAAGCCTATAAAAATTTAAATGCAGTTTATATTTCTATCAAGAGTTACCTCATGCATTGACGCGGTGGCTCAAGTGTAAACGTTTCTAAGCTGCTCTATTTTATCGCTCGGGTTTGGGGCCCGATCCTCCCTGTAACTCCTTTTATTAAGTTAAATATTTTTTTAATATAAGTAATAAATCATAAATAATTTTATTTTATTTATAAAAAAACAAATATTTTATTTTTATTCTTATACAGGTTTCAGGTCCCAACTTTTTGTTTAGGGTGTGACTTAAAAGAGGTTAAACCAAGCGATTTTTGGTTTTTAAACTTGCAATGGAAAATTGTATTTTAGGACGGCTAACAGCCGGTGTTTTTTGAAAAAACCACCCAATATACTTTGATTTAGTCATAATTTATGTAAACTGTAAGTAACTTAGCTGTTGGAAAGAGAAATTTAATAGAATTTCTGCAATAGTCAGGATTTTAATAAATTTAGGTAATATTCTTTAGTGTTACTACATAAATGTGGTACAACACTCAATATTTTTTTGCTGCAGGATGTCATATGCATATTATTATCACGCAAAATTTAAATGTTCCTTTTATAATAGGCAAGTTTCACACAATTAATATTTTTCAGTAAAATATTTTGTATACAGGGTGCCCGGGAAAATGTGGGAAATCTCCCGGATATAAACAACACGTGAGAAGAAAACTACAATTTGATAAAAACTTTTTTCTTATACACCTCCTACTCGGAGATATTAATTTCCAAAGAGCTTCAATAAAATGAAGTTTTGTAGACATAATAATTGAACCACCAGGTATATTTTATTTTTATTTAAAACTTGCATTTTATATATATTTTTTTTCTATCATTGCTATCAACCAAGATATAAAAGGTATATATATATATATATATATATATATATATATATATATATATATATATATATATATATATATATATATATATATATATATATATATATATATATATATATATATATAT